>OX454421.1:30562723-30843826 GCA_949715475.1 Microchrysa polita
GATGACTTGGGTAACAACCTCCAGCCACTACGAAGCCAACGTCTTGATGGATAAGGACCATGGTCCCCTGGGCACGCCCATCCCCGTAGCTCACTATTCGCTATAGACTTCTCTATAGTAGGTGTGATCCTCCTTCGGCCCCCTATTGGGGTTAAGCCTCACGTCAGAATTCAGACATGCACATCCCAGGCTCGTTGGACCTGTGACTATGAGCCTGTGTAGACACGTAGCGCTGCTTTTCACATCCAGGTGGCCCCTTCAGTTTACTAGTCAGCAATGCGACTCGGGCAGTGTGGTCATCAATCCACAAACTAGTTAGATATAGGCGCGTAGGCATTTACCACCAAGGCCGTTCTCCCTAACTAGCCCCTTCAGGACTCGGGTCATGCGAAGCCGTCAACTCAAAAGCTCACACGATTTCCATACGATGCACTCCCCCGCCAGAGGACACCATAATCGTCCTTGGCCTTTAGTGGCTTCCCTCCCGTAAGTCATGGGAGGAGGTAGTTCACGCCAAGAGCCACCCGTAAACAACTCAGGAGCACGGGAAGGTTACCGCCCGAATGGTCTTTGTACAGATCCTCGCCATGGCGTATCAACTGTACCAGGGGCCCCCTTGCGCTACTAGGTCCCACTACAAACAGCCTTCCTTGGCTGGTGTCACAGGGACACCGACCCCCCTGCGGGGATCCGACCGTATTTACAAGCATACCATCTACGAGGTTACTGTCTAAGGGTCACCTAGCCTATGGCTTTATACCCTGGTCCTTGCTAATGCGGTTTGGACCTCCAGCTTGTTTACTGACCCGGATCTGTAGTCAGATGGGGATTTCTCCATCCGGTGAATGCATTCACCTTCAGGAACCCAACCCCGGGGCTGCATCACCAGCTCGATGTCTTGCTTAACAACCGACAGCCCCCTCGAGACCAACGCCAAGATGGGAAGGTACCATGGTCCCCTGGGCTCGCCCATCCCCGAGGTACACTATTCGCTATGGACTTCTCCATAGCAGGTGTGATCCTCCTTCGGCCCCCTATTGGTTAAGCCTTACGGCGAATTCGGGCATGCACACCCCAGGCTCGTTGGACCTGTGACTCCGCGTCTGTGCAGACAACGAAGCGCTGCTTTTCACATCCAGGCGGCCCCTTCAGTTTACTAGTCAGCAATGCGACTCAGGCAGTGTGGTCATCAATCCACAAACTAGCTAGATATAGGCGCGTAGGCATTTTCCACCAAGGCCGTTCTCCCTAGCTAGCCCCTTCTCGACTCGGGTCATGCGGAGCCGTCACCTCCGAAGCTCACACGACTTCCGTATGATGCACCCCCCCACCGGGGGACATCAAAATCGTGCTAGGCCTTTAGTGCTTCCCTCCCGCAAACTATGGGGGGAGGTAGGCACGCCAAGAGCCACCCGTGCATAACTCAGGAGCACGGGACCGTTAACGCCCGAATGGTCTTTGTACAGATCCTCGCCATGGCGTATCAACTGTACCAGGGGCCCCCTTGCGCTACTAGGTCCGTGGTGTCGTAAGTCACCAAAGATCCCTGTCCGACTACAAACAGCCTTCCAAGCTGAGTGTCACACGGACACAGACCCCCCTGCGGGGATCCGACCGTATTTACAGATGGCGGGCTAAGTACACACTCCTTATTAAATAATTAGAGACGAACAAATGATTTTAATTGACGAACAATCACGAGCAAACGTAGCCGCTGCCGAACAAATGGTTACGAGCATAATTTGTAGATGTGGGCTGGCTAAGTTCGTTTAAGTAATTCAAACGCGGTTGAAATCATAGATTACAACCACCTAATAGTAGACTGAAACCAGAATGCCCTTCCCCCTATTCACAGAAATTCGCAAAATATTGTAACCGCACCCTTAGTCTATTTATACAGGGCAGCTCAGAATCAGAAACGTTTGATTTCTATCAATATTTTTGTCCGCTGACAAAACCGCAGTATCCGTGTCAAAAACATTTCTCCGACATTTGCTCTATTTAAGACAATATCGAAACACAAATCTGACAAGTGAAAACATATTGTTCGCGACTAAATATAACCATAACATCATTTTTCCCCTGAATATGCGGATTACACGCATTTTTATAAGCTCTCTCGGTAGTTGTGTTGTGTGTACTATAATTTTGTTTAAATTCACGTTATCTGGTATATTTGCGCCCCACTATAGATAGCTTAACCAAATTACAATCACCCTTTGCGTTCGCTATTTGTACGCACTGCGCTATCGGCTGATAGCGCTAGACTAGACAGCTGTATGTTCACACACATATGACACAGAGGCGATTGTATCACCCTCTATAATAAGCGTCTAAAATTTGCCTGTACGCGGCCTTCCCCTATAGCCTCGTTTCATATTGTGTCCAGTAATTGCATACTTGTCGTATATAAACTCTTATCTTATCCGCGTGTCATATCAGATTGCTCCTATTTCGATTAAAGCGTGCTCCATTATAATGATATCAACAAACGAGGAGGAATGACATTGTTTTCCTTTTTTTTTATCTTTTATTTCGCTGCTCCCATTCATCACCTCATTAAAAATATTGTCTCTATATCCTTTGTCTCGGTGACATCATTTCGAAATAATTTATTCGCCCATAATGTCGGGATCGGATAAATTTTGTCCTCATTGTGCATGAATAGTTCTCCTAAATACTTATGGCAGACATGAAGGCTTAATCAAAGACAGAGAGAGAATTTACGCTATAATTTTGCTTCCAATGAGGACGTTCTATCTTATGGAATATACTCGTAGTAGTAGCTAGACGAAGAAAGGATTTCGAACGTTGACATAGAAACAAAGAATGAAACATATTCCATTGTGTTTTAGACGTTTTGTATCCTCGAATCCAATGTCTGTTCAGCATTCAGAATAAGGATATAAATATCTAAAGTGAATTCCTTGAGGATATTATTTGACGCCACATGTTTTATTTTAATTTAACGTTGATGCTATTGTAGCGAAATATTTATACATTGAAAATTCGATGTATGCACGACTTGTATATAAAATCAGATAAACATGGACGTAATTTTCGGGGGGAATGTTATTGAAAAGTTTTCTGGACAATGTCCAAGATTTGATCAAAATTAAATTCTTTCGAAATGTGTACAACGCAAATGAGCCGTAATATTTATGAGAGTGAATTTGATTGGAGAAATGAAGGTCAGAATAAATAAAAAAAAACAACTGGCTGGTACTTGAAAATAAATATCGTTCCTCACTTCCCCTGGGAATAATAGGTTAGTCTCCCCATACTATTAGTACTGATCGTCACAAGGCTGACCACCAATGGCCACTTAGATCGATTTAGATGCCTTGGAAAGCTTATACGTGATAAGAAGACTTAATTCCCAGTGTTTCACACGCAGAAGTACACAAGACAATAGGGTAAGACGCGAATTAAAGTGAAATCATCTCTACTGCAGAAGACGATAAGGAAGTCAAAAAATATCTCGACATTGATAAAACTGTCATTTTTGTTTGTGTTGAGAATTTATGAGCGAGCGAAATTTGAAGATATTTTTGACGGCCTTCCCGGAACGACTGGAGGATGCAATACAGCCCGACGCGACGCTCTCAGTCCGACTAATTTTTGAACCGTATTCTGTCAAAAAGATTGAATAACGTTCATATGATACTCGAAGCCGAAATCTCAAAGCTCACACACCATAACGTTTCGGGTTCCAGATCGATAACGTTAAGGTAAAAATTCCCTGCTAAACAACATACTCGTATAATGGCTCGATTTAGACACATAAACTGGTTTCAATTTTGGAACTCGCTCAGCCTCACAAATATCACAAATTATTAATATTTGTGAAAGTTCCGCCAAATTCAAAAATTGGTATTTACTACCAACCGAGACAAACTCCAAACGTCACAGAACAAGGTTCTCAAGATTATACTCAACCTTCCACCATGGCACTCAACGGCGAAATTACAGAAAATATCAGGCGTGGAATTTATATATGACATACAAACCTAGTCAAAAGTATTTACACAAAGTGCATTTTTGTGCATGCTTCACAAACGGCGGCTTCTGCAGCGAGTATGGGGAGGTGAAATGCAAAAAAGCTTTTGTTTTCGCAAAGTTTAGCATATGCGAAGCCAGATGAAAGAAGAATTTAAAAAATAACTGTTCTTGTTCTAAAAATAGACGCAAATGAACTGATGCTTATCAGTTGTCAAAAGTATTTACACACGATTTCTTTGCGTCAAAAGTATTTTCACAACGGACGTTTGCCATTAATATTTGGTTTGCAGTGACAAGTGCAGGTTCGTTTGTTCTAATAATTGTAATCCATTTACAGATAATTTGATTTAATCATTTAACTAATTACAGTTATTTAATAAAATGCCGAAAACAAAGGATTTAACCGTTGAACGCCGAGCTGAAATTGTTACTAGGTTTAAGACCGGTACCTCCGCAGTCGAAATAGCTGAATTGTATCAAATCTCACGAAAAACTGTGTACAACTTAGTAAAAAAGTGCGATACAGTTGGAAGCTTGGAAAATCAAAAAAGCTCAGGCCGAAAACCTGTGTTGGACCCAAGACAATGCAGGCACATACTAGGAGTTGTAGCAAATAATCCAAGTGCAAGTCCTATCCAAATTGCCGCACAGTAAAAAAAATAATTGGCAAACAAATTAGTGATGCTACACTGCGACACAGGCTAAAGGAAGCTGATTTTAATACCTATGTTGTCCGTAAAGTGATTGACATCACACCAACCAACCAGACAAAACGTCTTAAATTTGCGTTGGAATACATAAACAAGCCTCTTGACTTCTGGTTCAACATTTTATGGATAGATGAGGCTTCATTTCAGTACCAGGGGTCATATAGCAAGCATTTTAAGCATTTAAAAATAAAACCAAAAGCATTTGGCAGCCCAGCCAATCAATAGGTTTGGTGACGGCACAGTCATGTTCTGGGGATGCCTTTCCTACTATGGCTTCGGAGAGCTGGTACCGATAGAAGGGACATTAAACCAGATCGGATACCTCCATATCATAAATAACCATGCTTTCACATCAGGAAACAGACTTTTTTCAATGTGTGACTGGATTCTGCAGCAGGACAATGCTCCATGCCATAAGGGCATGAATGACCTTAATCAGGCGGTTCTTTCTTGGCCCCCGCAAAGCCCTGATCTAAATATTATTGAAAACGTTTGGGCTTTTATTAAAAACCAGCGGACCATTGATAAAGATAGAAAACGCGAGGGAGCCATTGCTGAAATTGAGGAAATTTGGTCCAAATTGACCTTAGAATTTGCACAAACTTTGGTAAAATCAATACCCAACAGACTACAAGCTGTCATTGATGCCAAAGGTGGTATAACTAAATATTAGTAATGTTTTTTTATTATAATTAAGAAAATCTTTTGTTAACATTGAATATTAAACTTAAATAAATGAAATTGAGTTGTGTGTAAATACTTTTGACGCAAAGAAATCGTGTGTAAATACTTTTGACAACTGATAAGCATCAGTTCATTTGCGTCTATTTTTAGAACAAGAACAGTTATTTTTTAAATTCTTCTTTCATCTGGCTTCGCATATGCTAAACTTTGCGAAAACAAAAGCTTTTTTGCATTTCACCTCCCCATACTCGCTGCAGAAGCCGCCGTTTGTGAAGCATGCACAAAAATGCACTTTGTGTAAATACTTTTGACTAGGTGTGTATATGATATACAGGGTTATTGGCTAAGTCGACCTATTCCCTGCAACACGTTATAATAGGGTCAAAATGCAACAAAATGAGGCCATAAATGTTAGGCCGATTTTCAATGGTCACTGAGATATGTATATGCATTTTAAGGTTTTTTTGAAATAACCTAGAATTTTGCCATTTAAAGTAAGAATTAAAAAACAACTACTAAGGTAATAGGCTTAAACTTATTTTTGAATTTTAGTCAACACTATAGCAGTCATTTCTTAATCATTTAAAATTTCAAAAACCCATCACAATTCGAAATTTTTAATTTTAAATAAAAAAAATTTCTTAATTTTTTTTAAAGATATTTTTTTATGTAGTATTCCTAAAAAAAATTATATGACATGAAGTCTGCAGACCGCTGGAAAAACTTACGCGTGTTGTCAGCTTTCCAAAAAGGTGTCAATGTCAATACAAATATTTGAAATAATTGAAACAGCTAGCTGCAACTTGTTCGGGGACCATCATTTCGTTCGATAAAAAATGAAATAAAGCAGTACATTATACGTACTCGTACGATGCATTTTGAATTTAATAACATTTATTTCATTTTTTATCAAACAAAATGATGGTCCCCGAACAAGTTGCAGCTAGCTGTTTCAATTATTTCAAATATTTGTATTGACATTGACACCTTTTTGGAAAGCTGACAACACGCGTAAGTTTTTCCAGCGGTCTGCAGACTTCATGTCATATACTTTTTTTTTAGTAATACTACATTAAAAAATATCTTTAAAAAAAATTAAGAAATTTTTTTTTTATTTAAAATTAAAAATTTCGAATTGTGATGGGTTTTTGAAATTTTAAATGATTAAGAAATGTCTGCTATAGTGTTGACTAAAATCCAAAAATAAGTTTAAGCCTATTACCTTAGTAGTTTTTTTTAATTCTTACTTTAAATGGCAAAATTCTAGGTTATTTCAAAAAAACCTTAAAATGCATATATCTCAGTGACCATTGAAAATCGGCCTAACATTTATGGCCTCATTTTGTTGCATTTTGACCCTATTATAACGTGTTGCAGGGAATAGGTCGACTTAACCAATAACCCTGTATATGATTTATATATGGTCTAGCGGTTAGTGCGCGCACCTTCGATGCACAGGGTCATGAGTTCGAATCTCACCGTGGATCATGGTGTTTTTCGAACTCACGAGCTTGTGACGGACTATGATCTCACTCAGATGTTAAACGACTACCCATTTATGGGGATAAATAACACTGCTGAGCGTGATGCTGATCTCATTACCTCAACAAAAAGCAGATAAGATCTTGGAAATAGGATGTCACTAACACATCCTGTGGCCTTAGTCTAATGCTGGATTGTCGCGCCTGTTATTTATTTTATTTACAAATGACAAATATTTTTCCCATATCAAATGGCACAGATATTTCATATATTCCAAAACATTTGTTTAAAGAACATTAGCTGAGCTTATAAACATTCGCCGGATATAATATCTAGGGGCTTTTAAGATTATATGCTACAAATTTAGGCTCATATTTGTTTACTAAAAGCGATCTCTGAATAGTATATTGATACCTGTACCTGTACCGATAAACGATTCAATTTTCTTATTTAATCTTCTTGTCGGCTTAGATTCTCTCTCACAGTACTTTTAAATAGCTCCTGATGGTATGTAGTATAAAGATGTATACATAAACGATTAGCCATGAACTGCTAAGCCAATTCTTCTTCATTCAGTACTAAATAGACTGAATTCCAACACAATATCAATGTGCCGCTTGTAAATATGTTTTCATTTTCGCCGGGTATCTTTCAGAGAACTGTTTCTTCGATAATTTTCTTCTGTTGGTCTTTTTCATATGAAACTGATTATTTTTCATTCTCACAGAAAGAGAAAATGAAGATGTGCTATTTTTAAATATTTAACGTAAATATTTACACTTTTTTCATTACAGACAGATTTGTTGGTATCTAAACACAATTACATACTTAATTTAGAGATGAAATTTCTGGGCAGATTAAGATATTTCTACTATGCATTACAGGTACACCACCGCGTTCATAAGCCCCGATTTAACGCTGAGCAGATTAAAAAGGGATGCCGTAAAGCGAACGATTGTAATAAGCAATGTACAGTTTGTGCGATCAAAGCTGTGTCATTTTATTTCCTTTAAACTTTCAAGAAGCTTTTAAGCGAAACGCATTCGCATGCAATTCGTTATTCGCAAAAGCTTTCACGCAGCCTTACGCCTGCCGTCCATTACATACTTCGAGCGGCGCGGCGCTCCCGCGTTTAAAGCTTTTCCGAATTTTACCGAGAGTGCATTCCAACTCTCACAACTGGAATTTGCTTTACTTTGACTGCACGCACAACAGGAACAGGCAGGCTTGCCAACTCTAGCTAAAAGTAAGTAGATCTACTTACTTCGCATTGCTACTTACTTTTTCGCATTGCTACTTACCTACTTACTGGTCACTCAATTCTACTTACTTTTGATAAAAATTCTGAACCGATATTTGTATTGCATTCTTTCAATGTAAATACGATTCCATCACCTTTATCTAAAGCCTTGGAACTAGAAAATCTCCATTATTACTCGACCGCCAGCGATATTACGAACTTCATTGGTTTGAATGCAATAGCAAATTTATAGCACTCTTCCCACTAGTACGAAGTGCAATACCCCTTGCGGCCTGCTGGCAATGCAGAGTTTCTACTTCATGGCTTTGTATGTAGATGGTTTTGCAAATTTAAAAAAATCGGCACCAAATGGCCTTATTCGATTATTATTATTTCGCTTTTATAGCAAGGAGTGTCCTCCAATTACTATTGTGGAGAATATTCAATGAAGTCTTAAAGTGTTAAAATTGTTAGTTGAGTTTGGTAGTATGGTTTTCCTCTTCCTCTCTTTTTTAGGATTTTCGCAACTTTCTTTTTTAAATGAAACGTTGCAGCGCAATAATTGTTTTAGTCTATTGCATAATGTAAGCTGATCAGACGTACAGCATTTTGCTATAGAGCACATAATTTTTAGCTTTCGTACATAGCATTAGTAAACGTACAGCAAAATGTACAGCATTCCCAATGCCACGCAAAGAAACCTAATAACCTCTTTGGTAAAGCCTTTGATCAGTCAAGATAATGGCACTTTCATTTGGCGTTCGTTCATTTTCGATAACTCAGGTGGTCGATCTTTCTGAAATTTAACGCACTTGTAGAGTTACTTGCAGCTCACATTTCCTCCATATTTTAAGGCATTCGCATTCGACAGTTACAGCTGCCCAAATCGCACTTTTGTCATTTCTAATCGAAAATTGTCAAAAAAATGGCAAACTTGTGGAGCACCGCACTGCCCATATTTGGCGAAAATTTCAATGCTCTAGCTGACGATCGATATTTAGCAAGATAGTCGCGCTTTTATGTTTGGCAATCATTCATTCTCGATAACTCTTTCCGAATTGGCACTTTGTAGTTTGAAGAGCTATACTTGGCGCCTACATTTCCTCCAAATTTCAAGGTCCTACCTATCTGCACTTTTGTGTTTTCGAATATTGTCCATAATTCGGAGCCGAAAATTTTGAAATTTGGTAGATTTGTATAAAACACGGCCTATATTAGGTAGCCGCCAAACGCTTAAGAGTTGTCTGCCCGACGAAATATCAGTTTACCTATTGCAATGAACGAAACAAAACGAAGCTTTTAAATAAACAGGAACATATCACGGCCTAAACATTTCCGTACATCAAATAAACAACTACATGATTCCTGTCCGAGGGTCTCGGATTGGCAGAAACAGGGAAAAAGTCATCATCATCCGCACAATGCTGCTGAGACTGCAGTCTCGAATACTGAAATTCAAAATTTGTAAAAGCACTGAGTATCACTTATCGTTAAAATGTATCAAAAGTGATTCTCAATTCTCCTTAAAAAAAGGTTTTGAAATTTGTAACATATTTTCTAACAAAATGGGGCATTTCCGGGTTCATGGTGTTAAACAGATTTTTGTTTTGCCCCTTCTAAACGAGATCCTGGCTACGCTTACTCCCTTGCTTGTTATAGCTTTGAGTGTTAAAACATATATTTGTTCCTCACGTGCTGATGATCAATGAGGACACTGTGATTCTTTGGGCTTCTTTATGGGTCCTGTTTAGTATCAACAAAACATATCAGCTATATCCTTCCTCAATCCTGTTTACGAAGATATCACTTATGAAAGGAAGGACAGCATGTGGTCGTTTTATGACATGCTTATTGGTGGTAGCCACGTGACATATTATGCTTTCTCCAAATCGGCATGAAAGAGCGGGGGGGGGGGATAATATGATTAGGGGCTTGCATTAGGCCTTCGGGAGTCTGGTCACCTTACATTAATGCGTGTTTTTTCAATCTACTTACTTTTCCAAAAAAAAAACTACTTACTCATCGAATAAATGAGTTGGCAACACTGATACAGGCGCACAGCAAATTCGTGAGTCGAGAGTACATACGAACTCTCTTTACGAACTGCCTTCTAACTAGGCCTGTTCGGTACCGAGATTTCAGTACCGGGTTTCGGTTTTTTTCAATACCCGGTACCACAAGCGGTTTCCCTGACTCAGGTTTTTTTTCCAGTACCGACGGTTTTTTTTAACCATAAGCCGGTTTTTTTGAGTACCGGGTTAAAAACCGACTCAGGTTTTTTTCAGTACCGACGGTTTTTTCAACCATGAGCCGGTTTTTTTGAGTACCGGGTAAAAAACCGGTACCAAAAAACCTGAAAAAAACCGGCTCATGGTTGAAGTGAATCGTTCTTTTTAACTCGGTACCAAAAAACCGACTCGTCGGTCGGTTTTTTAACTCGGTACCAAAAAAACCGGGATATCGGTACTTTAGAATATCGGGTCCGGTACCAAGTGAACACCGGTTTTGTACCGGGATCCCGGTTTTTGGAACAGGCCTACTTCTAACAAACACAAAACAAAAGTCGTCATGCCAATAGTTTTTTCATGCTTCGCGCGACTCGTGGGATTGTTTCAATAAGTGTTGGATTTGACGCTTATTGCCGCACGAACTTTAGCAACGCCATCTAGAAATATCATAGCCGCAACTCAGCTGTACCATGACGTCCTAGTTTAGCTCTTAAATTTTAGATTTACACGAACAAACAACAACAACAAGCATATAACGTCATTAAAAACAAGAACAATGCAATGCAATTTCAGCTCTTAAATTGACGTTTACAAGTCTACATTGCGGCCTTAATATCTAGACGGCGCGGCGTTGACTTCAGGCGTTGAGAGTTGAGAACTACTTTTCAAATCAGGTGTATTAAATACACCAGATTTTAAAAGTAGAATAAAAATTTTGTATTTATATCTAACAATGGATATACACATATGGACAAAAAAATAAGTACACCCCTCATGTACCTTTTTATGCCAAATTTTCATACCCTTTTTAAAATTGAATTACTCCAAATAGATAGTCATTACAACAATTAGGATACAACAATGCCAACGGAACCGAAAAACTAAATGGCATCCCCCTATTTTCTTAGTCCCTCCCGATATTAACTTTGAAGTGGGTTTTCAGCTTGGTCAAAATAATAAGTACACCATCGTTTTTTCAATCTTTTGACAACAAGTTGCTATTTTCCGTAAGGATTTATTTTTTTATTAATTGGTGTATGCAAGAAGCGTTAAATTAAAAACAAACAAAAATACTTAAGGGGGCGAAAAACGCATGGTAGGTACGAAAAAAGAAGTTTAAGTTCGAAACTTTGAAATAGCGGAAAAATGATTCTCTCAATAACGAAATAAACCAGCTAAACATTGTATTTACTGTGTAATTCATTAAAAAGTAAATATGAGCAGTCTCAAATACAGTTAAGTCTATGTAAGGGCCTTAACCCATTAACGACGAGACCCTAAAATCTTACCGATTGAGCTGAAATTTTCCACGTCGGTTAAAAATGGCTAAAAACACATTTTGTAGAAAAATTTTTTTCCCCCGGATGCCGGGTTTAGGCTCCCGGCACTGTTACATATATGTAACATCAGGCACTCGAGGTACTCGAGGGTGTTACATATATGTAACATCAGGCATGATACGGGGAAAGTGTATTCAAAGTATATTTGATTTTTTTCAAAAAGAAAACATTTTAGTAATTTTTTTTTAATGAAGCGAAAAATATATGAAAGCCGACATTTTACATGAAGTTTGGAATAGATAAGGCAACAATAACGTGAAATAATACGAAATGTGTGCGAAAAAATGAACAGCCTTACAAAAATATTATGTCAAATATTGTATTATTTTATTTTATTATACATGTGTTTTTGCATGTGGAGTTGTTGTTGTTTTATTGAGAAGTTTCTTGAACACCCACAGAACTAATAGACTTGACAGTTTGTGAATGGGAAAAAAGTTTATAGAACTACAGTAGTCACCAATACATATTTTGAGGATTGTGGAAGATTTACCAGTATATTATGAAATTATTGTTTCAATTTTTTTGTCAATTTGTCCATCCGCCCAATTTGTCTAAAAAGGACTAAATATAGAGCCTATAATTCCTCCTTGTCTATAATTTGGTGTACATTAGAAGCGATTTCTTCTTTCGTAGTTCAAAATATATCCTTTTAAATATTATATTAGCAGAATTAAATAGAATAACTAATCCTTAGCCTCATGAAAATAAAGCCCTTGCTCCGGATACCCTTGAATCAGGCTATCATTTTAACCCACATAGGACAACTAATGTATCCATATTCCGGATTTTTAGAGCAATTATAATTCCGACTCTCAATATTTTTGGTATGTTATGCCAAATATGGCCGCTCAATTTGCCAGTCAAGAAGACACAAGGGTCTAGAAAATCATGTGACATGACTAATTTTAAGGAAAAACCTAAATAATAGCATTTTTTTCTTTTAAATGTTAACATTTATGAAGACTATTTATGCTATTTTCCTAGATAAAAATGTCTTGTTAAAATCCGGAATTTTCGTTAATCCGGATTTTTTGAGAATCCGGACTTCTTTTTTTATATAATTTATCCGGACTATCGCGTCAATAGTGTAAAAAATCCATAAAATAAAAAAAAAAACACTAAAGAAGTACATACTCATACACCTCGTATACGAAGAGTGCACTTTCCCCATATCAGGACGGATGCAGGGTCCGTACTCCTCCTATATTTCCTATATTTCCCATATTTGTATATATTCTCCTATATTTTGCGCCTATTCCTATATATTCCAATATTTTCCATTTGTGTCTCTAAAAAATACTAAAAATTCCAATATATGTACTGAAAACATAAAACAATTTGAAAAGGAAATCGAAATACTCCATTAAAAGAAATAAGTGTATGAAGAAATATAAACATATGGCAAAAAAATAAGTACAATAAAATTATTTTTTCTTAACACCCTTTAGCCAAGCGGTTATTAAAGAAAATAAAAATCGTTTGATAATAATTTGTTTACCTAATTGGAGACGAAATAAATAATAATAATAATACATGGAGAAGATCTGTTGATGCAGAGGGAAAATCTATAGGTGGGACCAGCTAAAGGCGATGGCTAATAGGCAGAGGTGGAAAAGACGCGTAGTCAATGCTCTATGCCCCACTAGGGGTTAAAAGGAACCAGAGAGAGAGAGAGAACGGTTACTAGATGCATTTGAATGACAACAAGTCGAAAAAAAAACCTATTGACCATAATATTTTGTCCCCGGTTGGAAAAAGTCCTTTAATGTAGCATTGATCAAATTTATTTTTCTCTGGGACAAAGAATATTTCGATAGGAGTCCTTTATTATTCAAATTTATTACAATATCAGCACTAAAATAAAATATTCTGAAAATTTCTTTGTTTTGTCTCGACCAATGAGGATTATCGCACCCACCGTCCATATTTTTTTCGATGGCGAAGGAAACTTCGAATTTATTCGCCAAAATTGCTTTACTCCTTGTAGTCTTCCATTGACTTTTCGGAGAGATGGAATATTTCCAATACTCCCGCAATTTCAAAATTTTGGACCCCAAATGCTTTTCTATAGGCCTGGTAAGCGTTTTTCACCCTTTAAGTATTTTTTGTTAATTTGACGTTAGTTGCACACCAAAAAAAGAACAAAACACAAATCCTGATAAAAAGTCGGAAACTGTTGTGAAAAAAGTTAAAAAACAATGGCGTACTTATTATTTGGACCAAACTCATTATCCACTTCAGAGTTTATTCCGGTCGGGACCAAGAAGATAGAGTTCTTATAATGACTATCTATTTCGAGTATTACAATATAATAAATACAATGAAAATCATGAATAAAATGGTACAAGAGGGGTGTACTTATTTTTTTGGCCAAATGTGTATGTGTGATGATATGTTACAAATAAAATACCTCCTATATAACTCCTTTATTTTCTCGTATATTCTCCTATATTCCTATATTTTTATTTTGTGGAATGCGTGGGACCCCTGCGGATGTTACATATATGTATATGTAACAGTGTTATAAAAGTACTTATAAAACGTAAACTAACAATAATATTTATGTCATTTATTTTTTGTATTGTTTCAAAAAGGGTATGTAATAACATAACACTCATTTTTCCCCAATTTTTTTTATACAATAAAATATGAAAATAAAATTCCTCTACTACTTTTGTCGTCATGACGATTTTCATCAACATCGAAAAAACCATCAGAAAGAAACCTCTATAACTTTCACAATAGTCAATCAAATTCAGCTAAATTGATTTCTACGCATTGCTAATAGTGTACAGGATAAACACTTTTTAGTGCCGAATTGATATCCTATTCCTTTAGCAGCCGTTTGAAACGAAGGATGTCTTACTGTTACATATATGTAACATCAGGCATTAATGGGTTAAGGACAACTGTCGGTCTCATTATCACTATGGCGAGAAAAGTTCTCTTGGTGATTTTCGCGGCAAATATTTAAAATATAGAATCCCTTTGAAAAGTTAATCGAAGAATACAAGAAGTAAAGCAGTTTTGACAAAAAGTTTGGAAGATCCCATGAGGACGTCAAAAAGTGTTGACGGTTCAAGAAAATTTGGGAGGGATAGTTTTTCTTGTTCCAGACCGAACAATGAAAACTCACAGAATGTTCTGTTTTATTTATGAGATCGTAATAAATTTGATTGGAAACTACTCTTATCGTAATATTCTTCATTCAGGAAAAAAAAAATAATATAATATATGCTACATCTACTGACTATTTCCCATGGAGTCGAAAAAGCGTGGTCTATGGTTTAATTTTCATAGTTAGGTTTCGTTCAAATATACCTAATAACCCTTACAATGAGACAATTTCCATATAAGAAATGTTATTTTAGAGTCCTAGAATATTTCACTGATGAAAACACACACTTTAAATGGGGATTTCAGCAGGATATTAACCCTAACCGTACCTCACAAACTGGTCAAGGATCCGCTTCAACCAAGTCGGGTGGCTTTTCACGTTGTTACTAGAGTTAAATTGAATCTGGAATGTTTAGGGGGAGTTGAATCAATGAAACAGAAACACAGTTTTCACAAAACGGACCAATTACGGAATTTCCTGGAAGTAACGGGATATATGGATGTATGGGAACATACCATAAGAATTATCTCCAAAAGGCCAACAAAAACCTTTTTTGCTTTCAAAATAATGGACCATTTACTTTTAAATAATAAAATAAATTAAATTCTTGTCGAATCAGAACTTAATATTTTAATTAAAACAAGTTTTAATCAAATTAACTGACATGTACTTATTATTTTGTCCAGCCTATTTTAGTCAGTTCGTACTTTTTCAAGGTAAATGAAAGCTGTTATTTATTATAATATGCTAATTTACATCTTATTTCATTCCTCACCAATTAAGTATTTAAATCTTTCCATATGAGTTTATTTCCTAAAATAACTACTTGGCTACAGGGTGATAAGAAAAATTCGTATGGGTGTACTTATTTCTTTGGCCATATGTGTATGTACATATGTAGATACTGAGAAATTAATAAATGCCGCTCATGGGCATTGCCCACTATGGGATATGCGAGATAGCCGGTACCACCGCCGGGATATCCAATAAAAATTAAGGGCTAGTATTTACCTTGATAATTTCCATTGTATTGAATTGAATTGAAAATTTCGCTTATTTACGCTGTTGAATGAAAGTGCGCAACGATTTTTTCAATCTAAGATGATGGCATAACCAAGCAAAATATGGCGTAACTATGTAAAATAAACAAAAATTCCATTCAATACAATGGAAAAGCTTTCTGAATATGTATTATGTGTCTTCTCTATGCGATAAGACTAACCAGCCGACAGGTACTGAATATAGACTATCAAAAACCCGGCCCTAATGTATTAACACGCTTGGGTATCCACAACGACTGAAAAACTTTTCTAGTGTCTTGCTTCAAATAGATTACGCGCATCAGCAGCAGCATCGGCAGAATTTCATAGCTGACAAATATGCTGAATTCCAAGTTTTCTGCTCAACATTTTTGTCAGCAATGTAAAATGCATTGCGCTTGACGTTTCGCGATGCCGATGCGCGTAATCTATTTCAAGCATAAGACATTTTGTTACCTTCAAATCGTAAAAAAACTGCCCACAAAATCGTATAATATAGGGTCGGTTATATCGTACCATTTTTTACTTTTACCTGGATATTTAGTTTATGACGGCACTTGAAATAATGAATAAATATGTAAAATATACGTTAGGACTTTGACTACCATATGTGTGGAAATCAGTTCTATAGCTGTAGTTTAACGTTTTTAAAAATGTATTTTCGTGGAGGACTGCCAACAGCACGATTTAGCGAACGAGTCTTTTTAATTGTACCACCAGTATTTAAATCGTACCACTGAATAAAAACCATTAAACTTTTTAAAGAAATGTTATTTGGGGCACTTAGGAGTAAAAAAAGCAATTATAAATATATTCTTAGCAAAAAATAGATGATTTGCAGCATTTCGCGTAATCGTGTTTAGACCAAGCAACTAAATCGTACCAGTACCACCTACCAAACTCACAGCGGTACGATTTAACGAACCCTGCAATTTTTCGAAAGATGAACTATCTCGTCATAACTGCAAAACTTGAACACTGGCACCCAAATCAATAATAATTTAGCTTAAATTTGTAATCAGATAAAGCAAACTGTGTGCTTTTAGCTTACCTTCCTCACCAGTTATTCCCTTAGCAACTGACACGCAAAATAACAAGAAAAGTTACAAAACATATTTTCTTGGCTCACATACACATATTTTGACAGATACCACTCGCAACTAGCGGATTCTTCAAAGACAGGGTTGTGATATGGTTTGGTGTTACCAGTGTGTAAATAATTGACCATTTAGTCGGAAATTTGGAGGTGGTACGATTAAAACGGTGGTACGATTTCACCGACTCTCCCTAAATAATTTTCGCAATGCTAATCGCAAATCTGCACACTTGAGCATCACTCCACTCTCCTTTGTAGATTACAAGCGACTAAATATGTAACTCTTCCAGTGGAAGATGTGCTTACTTGTAAATGCTTTTTTCCGCGAATTTTGTGAAAGCTTTGCCACTGGAGCGCCGCTCAAGCTTACGCTTGCAGTGGACGAGAGCCCTTAAGGTGAACAAAAATAGCTGTTTTCAGAATTTTTTCTATAGACCAATCCAATATCGCTCTAGCGTTCCATAATTATAATTTACTCATAACTATCCAAAACCTAAAATCTAATTAGGTCATTTGTCATTTTTCTATATCGCTTTCGACCTTTACACAATATCTGCGATAAAATAGCATTTCGATCACCTTGGACTGAGCTAACATTACCTAATTTCACGGCTAGCGCACAATTCCATATCTAGGGAGTGGCATTTCACCCAAAAGCCAAACAACAAACATTTTTCAATAGTGTGCGGGAGTTTTCAGGCGAATTTATATTATTATGTGTACATAATGCCATAAACGTCAATTTTTCGATAAATAATCTCAAGAATGTTGCAATGAGATAACGTAGCACAAAGAAAAATGCGTAATACTTGAGACGATATAATTTATCTAATCGCCGAAACGATTTCATATAGAATATGCGAGTTCCACGAAGAGGAGAAAGGTGAATGGCGAAAAGACGCAATGTCCTATTGTTATTGCCGGTGTCATCAATAATGATAAAAAAAAAAAACAACTGACACAAGAATAATTTTGGTTTCGAACAATAAGACGATGATGTCAAGTATTTGCTGTCTAGTGGTGTTTTTTTTTTTGTTTAGGAAATTCAAAGAGCTTAGCTGATATGCTCCATATTTTATGAAACTTCTCATAGTCTATAATTTTGTAAAATTAGAATTGGTCGTAAGGTCGTGGTTTTGAGTTGACACTAAAGATTGCGAGTACTTGTAAAAGCACTCAATCGTTCTTATTGCTTAAAGACTGTAGTCGAGCTTCAGCTTGTAGCTTTTAAGGTTTAAGTTTACGGTTAATATGAAAATGTTGTTCTTTTACAAGCTCTTGTAATCGTTCTCGCAAATTATTATTTAATGTTGTTTTTGTTTGGTACCAACTGATTTTCCTCGAAGTTCATCATCCCTGACGTGGCTCGTGTATCTAACGGACGAAAAAAAATAGCACACAACAAAACACATTCTCTAAAAACAGTGACAACAAAGCTCATGCGACTAATTGAAGTCCATCATCATCATCTCCGCTATCTCGTCGCACTATATACAAAAATTGACTAATTAGGTTCTAAGCTTGCTCGGGTCATTAACAGCTCGCGCAACCTACGGTCCACTTGGCATGTGCCGCCATAATTTGTATAAGTTACTATCGCAGTCCGGCTGACAATGACCTCGTCGTTCAGTGCCTATGAAAAAAAAAAATGCTTTTTATGCATAGAAGTCAACAACCAGCCGCGGCGGTCGGTACCACCACTCCAAACTTCCATCCAACCAGAGCGCTACCCGAAAAAAGAAATGTTAACATAATAGAAACCGCAATTTTTATAATAGACAATTTTGCGCACATCCAATTACATGTTCTGTGACCGACCGTATGTACTCTGTGTGTGATATAATTTAAAACATTTCGGTATGTTCTCTGGCCTCTGGCCGGCACAATTTAATAGCACCTCCAATCGTTCGGCTAGCCAAAAATCGGCTATCAGGCTCCACTATCAGAAATGGACCATTTCAATTTGCAGACACTATTATAAATGCAACGGAATCCTCTGCTCGAAACATACATAACACTCGGACACATAAATTTAGATCTTTCGTCTTCTCGACAATCTCGGATTTCGATGTTTTTTATTTTCGCGGTGGCTAATTAATGGGCACAATCTAAATTTAGAGGATAAGTGAAATGTCTTTTTCTTCTCGGATTTTTTTTTACTGTGGCGTACCGCAACGGTCCGTTCTATCTGTAGTGGTGTAGTTGTTAGAGTTGCTTCGGTGCAATTTTAATGGGGATTTCCGTTTGTAACCGACACATTAGATTTTGTTGGATAACTTCAATCAAATGGATGACATGATGTAATATTGTCGAGAAGAGTATGAAGTAAGAAGAAGAATTATCGTGTCAATGACTTTAATATGCAATGTAGGTGGACTTTATATCGTATAGAAAATCTTGCACTGGAAATGGAACGTTTATGAATAGGGTTTTAATTTTTTTCTGAATTGCTGTCATTATTTCAATCTTATTTACATCAAATCTATTAAGTGAATAGAAATAAAAGTCTATAATTTTGAATTCTTCTTTTTTTTTAGGTATGTAACAATTCATAACTGCATGTTCGTTGCACGTATCATAACTGTAACTGTAAGTATTTAGGCATATTAGTAAACTCTGCGCAGTTCCCAAACATTCATTCATTTGCTTTTGAATCACATAAACCCATAGGCTTCAAAGCATAAGCCTTGGACAGTGGTCGGCAAAGTGCGGTTCGCGAGCCTTTTGCGACTCTTTAGCCTATTCAGTGCGGCTTTTCCCTGATTAAAGGAAAATTAAATTTTTAAGCGCTGGAATTCGAGAGAGATATTTTGTTCCGGGATAATATCACTAATCAAATGAGAAAAAAGTACATATCGAAATTGACAACATATCGAAAAGCGGTTTTAAAGCTATTTTTAACTTGAAAAATGTAAATATTAATGCGAACTGGGTAATAGATAAAAATTTCAAAGCTCTGCCCGAAAATTCAATTTTTCGACCTACCAGTTTAAGTTATCTGTAACAATCATTATCTACACAAATTGCTGTAAAGCTGAATCACCGTCAGTTCAGAGCAGTGGCGTAGATAAGGGGGGTGGGATAAAGGGGATCAATCCCCCCCTTCACACATTTTTTATTCTTACTTTAGATACGTAAAACAAAGCAAAAGTAAACTTTTATCTGGAATTATTCAACGTGTGTAGTGTTCATAAAAACGTGAAACCATTTTCAGAACTGCAATAGAAAATTCAGCACTTCCTCAAATTTCAATTGTATCGATAGAATAGAATCCCTACAGCACAGGGCTTCACATTCATTTACTTTTTCACATTGGATCTGGAGTTTCGAACAGGCAAGCATTACTGAAGTAATCTTACAAGTGCTGCTAGAAAAATTATATGTAAGCACTGATTGAAAATTTGTTACTGGAAAATCTGAATGTTTGGTTCAAAATTTTAAAAATAATGTGAAACACGGAGTGCTTTTCCACAGAAGTGCAATTTCCAATGGGGAAATATACAGTAGATCAGATTATAAAGATTTATTCAGGAGAATGGAAACCTTATGCGAATGGAGCGAAAACACTTCGAAACTGCTTCCAGTTTGTTTGTAGGACCAATATATCTCAGGGGCTTCGCGAAGATATACAAAAATAGGAAAAATGTAGAAAGAGCTTTTAACAACAAACAGCAAACAATCCATACAAAAAAAAATTTTGTAAGTTTTAAAATTCCGAAGCTTAGTCTGCTAGACTGTACCAGAAATGAAATCAACACTGTAAAATATTTGACCAGCATCAGAGACTCGACCGATTTTCTTCTACAACCTTCTACTTTAAGAAATGGAAAAGGAAGTAGTACCAGAAAAAAGTATGTCCGCTGTGTTTCTTTAAAGTTTTTGGGATTTAAATTAAGGCGCAAATAAATTAGACGATTAAATTTGTGTTAAGCGAACTTTTTGTACAATTTTTTTTAACGGTCCAAATTGTAAGTTCTACTCACAATTTTGTTATCCTTTTCAAACAATTGTCTGATAGCTAGGGCCTCGAAATTTATAGAAGGTAGCTGCTACGGCAACCTACAAGTTTGAAACCTTTATAAACATCTACCCACGAAATTCTAAGTTATCGTAGAATTTCTATTTAAAAACACAAAAGCTGTACTTTATCCTCATATACTGGGCATTCCCAACGAGCTCTTGTCTTCAAAATTTTCCTTTTCTGGAGATTTTATTATATAATTTATTTTAATCCCTGTTTTGAGATGTTCCTGGAAGAAAAGCGGCGATGCTAGGTATTCCATGACTGATCTGATCTATCCTAATATAAAGCTCTCAATAGCAACAATTTGTACGAAAATTGGAATACTGTCGATTCACCCACCGTAGTAAAAAAGCCAAATTAGCGATGCAGTGTCACAATTTTTGCGGAGAATTCAATTCAGGACGCCTTTTTTTATGCCAAAATTCCTCTCTATTTTGCAAATAAGAAAATTCGCTGAAACACTCTGCTAATTTGAAGTGTAATAAATGCAGACATTGTTATTCTAAAATTCAAAATTTGATAATCGTAAAAGTATACAAATAATCCCCTCCCTCTCAGAAAAGCTATCTACGCCACTGGTTCAGAGACTATTATTAGAGATTGGATGCCAAGTGCGAACCTTTATAGTCCAGTTAGCAATTCTTTGTGTGATGTTTAATTATCATTGAAAAAACGTTTTTTTTTCACAACATCGTCGATCATTTCACTGCACTCAGAGAAATATTCACTAATATTGAACGAAATATATTTAATTCAAACGATTTGCGCTTTCGATTTGGCTCCACACGCAAATGCGTTTAATTCTAACGAGTGGCGCTTCTTTCGAACGCATAATGAGTTGTAAAAAAGCGTTTGAATTAAAAGAATTTACGTTTACCTGGAAAGAAGGAGCCAGTCGATTTAAACGTATTTTTCATTGAAATAAACACTTATTCTTTTATTGTAAACGGGTAAAACATTTTAAATAAATGAAAGGCAATTGTATCAAACGTCTTCGTTTTTATATTGAACATTTTTGTTATTTAAAATAAACGAAGCATTCTTTTTAATGAAACGGTATGTATTTCCAAAGTAACGCATCGCGTTTTCATTTCATAGAAATTACCTCATTCAAAATAATTGAGTTTTACATGGAATTAAAAGCAAACTCTGCTGAAATAAAATAATACATTCCGTTTGATTGTCCATTCTCCATTCGATTAGATACTTACTGTTACCTGGGTTGACAAATCAATAAAGAATAAATTTTATGAAAAATTTAGAAATACACTTTATTTTTTATTTAGGTCTAATTGTAATATGGTTAATACATTACACTTTTATTCTAACACCCGCTAAACTTAAATTGCACGTGTGCAAGCGTCCATTCCTCCAGATGAATGCAAAAGTACATTATCGAAAACACTCTTAACATCGACGAAGATTCTAATACGCGTTTGTTGTTAGACACTACACATTTGTTTGGAATGAACATGAACACGCGAGACTCATCGGACCGGCCGGAAGTATTTAACTACCTGTTGTGCTACGTTGAAACAAATGATATTTTGGCATCGCGTCCTTTAGGTATGTGTATTTGTTACGTAAAGGAATGTATACACATTACTATGTAATGCGGAATCTTTTGCTTTAAACGACCGTCGTTTGCGGTTTGGCTGCTCTTTTGTTTTAAAAGAAATGCTCTTAGCGTAAATGAGAACTCGTTCAAATCAAACGAGATTTTTCAAACGAATACTGCGTTCAATTTAAATGTGGAGCTTTTAATATGAATGTGCGTTTTTTTCTCTGAGTGTGTAGACGCCACATTAAAATAAATAACGGGCGCGACAGTCCAAAATTGGACTAAGGCCGCAGATGTTAGTGACATCCAATTTTAACATTCTCTCTCTCCCTCTCTTTGTACCGTAACCCCTTGTGGGGCATGGGTCAATCAGCCGTTTTATAGGCTATTTCGAGTCAGCGTTACATTTAGTATAGTACAGATAGCCTAAAACTCAAACACAAGGGGTGAAAACTCAGTTTTTTGCAAATATCTGGAAAACTATGAGTCTGACCGCAAAATGTCCTGAGGACGAAACAAACTACACAACATTACGTTTGTAATGATATATAACACTCGAGACATTTTCTTAGAAAATTATACCCTAGACCCAAAAGTATTATAGTGAATTTACATTTTTTGAGTAACCCATAATCCTTTATGCCATTGGGTCTAGTTACCTTTTTGCTTAGTTTGTTTAGTTTGCTGAGGAGTATTTCCCTAGTAAAACCCAGATGATTCGGACTCAAAAATGTGCTCCCATACTGTTAAATTTATGAAAGGATATTTCACGAACTTCAGGTTATGATGCATCTGCTGTTCTTCTTCTTCCTTGCCTCGTTCTTTATACCGCTCCATGATTTCGCGTTGCTCGACCTGGAGTGTAGGCATATCGCCCGTTTTGGCGGTAATATCTCAGCATACGAATGTTCTAATGCACCTGCTGTTACAACATTGAAAGCATCGTTCATTTATAAGTAACAAAAGTAAATTTTCGAAGATAGGGTCTGTCATCTGATTTCCATTAATTTAGAATTCAATGTCATAATTTTCAACGTTATTGTTATCCCTTTGGCTAACAAGGTTGCCGACCACTCGCCTAGGAGTTTGGTTTGTCAATTTTAAGTGGTAAGAGTCTTCGCATTGTACTAAATGTAAGTTCTAGTCCAGTGGTTCCCAACTCGCAAATGGCCTTGGACCACTTTGCTTGAACATGAATCACTCGGACCACCAAATTTTTTAATGGACGGAATTTAGCGATTTTTTTTTACAAGGTTTTAGACTTTTACATTATTTTTTTTAACGACAAAAAAGTTCACAACTTATGACCAAAATGCATGGAAACGTCAGAAAAATGCACTACTCTCATTCTTTGTGAAGAATTTACCTACCAACTACCAAAATTGAAGTACTATAGGCTTACAGGCATTAGCAAAGGCATTTCTTTGGATTCTTCATTACAGGACAGACACGCCTAATTTTGAGAGTTAAAGGGGTTGTCTTCAAATGATATGATTCTAATGCTTCTTTGTTGAGTACTGTACATTGTGCTGCTACTGTGACAAATAACTTAAAAAGTAAGATAGTGTCAGATTATGTGAAAAAAATGCACTGCTTAACGAAAATAACCGGTACAATGTTGACTGAAACCACCAAGCTTTATGAAACTTTACTTACGGTCAGCATCGCATTTTCAGATCACCCCATACCTATAGTAAAGTAAAGTATTCAGTACTGTATCTCAATTCAATTCAATTCAATTCAAATTTATTCCAACTTATTATTACTATACTAACAAAAACAAACTTATGATCTAACTTAAAAGTATGCATACAAACTATATTTTGATTTTTCAATATTTTTCCTATTAATTCAGTTGGAAACTCCACGATAAGCTAAGCTCGTGTTGTGGAGTTGCCTTAAAAATATTTAAATTTAAAAAGTTACAATAAATTGATTAATAAAATTCTTTGTTTTGTCTTATGATGAATATTGAAATGCTTTAATATGAAAATGGTAGACGTTATTATTTCAAGTGCTCTCCAAAAGATACGTTTTGACCGCTTTAGAGTATTTACAAAAATTCAAATGATCCAGTACTATTTTTGGTAACGTATTGTAAAGTCTGGGCCCTACATAGAATGCGTGATTTTCTGCCATTGTAGTTGAAAATTTTGGTTCACTAAGGACTCTTTTTATACGTCTACGCGTTTTAAATGGTATTTCATCCATTATAGGAAACTCTCTTGGTCGAGACCGCACAAATTTTAAAAGTTTAAACTTATATGCCTGTTCAAGATTGAATATGTTGAATTCTTGATATAAATGTGAGGATGGGTATCTAATAGGCTTTTTTAGACATATTTTTATTATTTTTTTATGTATTAGTATCAACGGTTGAATAATGCTTTGAGCTGCTCCACCCCAGCCAACAATTCCATATTCAGCTACTGATTGCACGAGTGCTAGGAACACCATTCTAATCCTCTCTATTGTTAGCATTGACCTTAGCTCTACAAATTTATAAATGGTTCTTCTTAGTCGACTACATAGGTATGCTATATGATGGTTCCAACGTAAATGACGATCAATTATTACACCCAAATATTTTGTGCTGTCTACAACAGTAAGTGGATTACAATTACACATTATTTGTGTACACCGGTGATCATGCATTATGATACGGATAGGGTTGAGTGGAACTCCAACAGATGTGAGGGAAAATGGAATGACCACTGTCTTTTTTAAGTTTAAGCTCAATAGGTTAGACTCAAGCCATTTTTGTAGACGCTTCATTCCTACATTTGCATAGTTTGCAGCTTCGGCCCATTCTTGACCCCAGAAGATTGCGACAGTATCGTCAGCAAACGCGTGTAAAGAGTTGTTTTCCAAATTTAAGTTTAATAAGTCATTCATATATATTATAAATAAGATTGGTCCCAGTACTGTCCCTTGTGGTACACCGATCGTAACGTCCGTTTTAGTACTCACAACGTCGTTAATACGGACTTGTTGCTTTCTTCCTTCTAGAAAGCTACTGAAGAGCTTGTAAGCTACACCCCTTATACCGATATTATAAAGCTTATCCAATAGTACTCCATGTTCAACCGTATCGAATGCCTTTTGTAAATCAAGAAAAACTCCTATACATTTGAGACCTTTATCTAGTTTAGAAACTATGTCTTTGGTAACCCTATAAATGGCATCTTCTGTGCTCCGAGAGTTCCTGAAACCTTGCTGAGCATCAGATATAATATGATTATCTTCCAGGTACTTCACAAGTCTTACCTTTATCAACTTCTCGAAAATTTTAGATAAACTGGATAACAAGGATATAGGCCGGTAATTATTTAGGTCTGTTTTATCGTTTGCTTTGTGTAAAGGTATGACAACGGCATGTTTAAGTTGGTGAGGAAAATATCCTTGACTTAGGCATAGATTAACTAAGAAGGTGAGTGGTTTGACTATGAAATAAGAGTGTCTCTTTATGACATCAGTTTGAAGATCATCAATACCAGGAGCCGTTGAAGACTTCATACTATTTATTAATTGAATCATCTCGGTTTCTGAAACAGGAGTGAGGAACATTGAGTTTGCTCTACTATTTGATTGATTTGCATTAAAAGTATCACTGCGAGTATTTTGATTTTGACTCATATTTAGTTTAGTTTTAATATTATCTGCAAGTTTATGACCGATATTCACAAAATAATTATTAAATTCTTCAGATATTTCAAAAGATTGATTACTACGGATGAGAGTTTGGTTGGAAGAAACTATGTTACTGTTAAATTTATTTTTGATAGCAATTGAATCAGTCGCTTCGTTAATTGTTTGCCAAATTTTCCTTGTATCATTGCCGCATTTTTCAAATAATATTTTATAGTAGTTATCTTTCGTGTAACGTATTAAAGATTTCAGGGTGTTCCTATACTTTTTGTATTCTGTTTCGAGATCATTGTTAAGTGGTTCTTTTTTTAATTTTATTGCCATCTTATCTCGTTTCCTAATAGCTAACAGTAAACTTTTTGACATCCAGGGCTTTAATTTTATAATTTTTTTTGTGGATTTTGTTTTTTCATAAAGACAGCTATTGTAAATATTTAAGAATGTGGTATAGAAGGCGTCAAAGCATTTTTCAGCGTTTCTTTGTGCATAGACATCATTCCAAGTTTCAATTAAAAGTTTCTGCTTAAAATTTGCCGAATTTAATGCCTTAGTGCAGCAATTTTCAGAAGAAGGACGTATCTTCACGAGCTCCGAGTTCATAAAGTTACCAAAAATAGCAAAATGATCTGTAATGTAGGTTTCATAGATTGCCGTTGTTAGAGAAGAATATTTTTGACATTTTGCAAACAAATGATCAACACATGAGCTTCGACTCAAGGATTTTCGAGTGCACCCGTACAGATAATTAATAAAACCGTATTCTTGAAGCATGTTTAGATATTTGTGACCTGTAATTTCTATATTTTCCTCCATTATATCTATATTTATATCGCCCACTAGTATGTGGTTTTTAAAGTGCTTAGTAGAATCGAAGAAAACTTCAAGACTATCAATAAAAAGATGTGAATTAGTATCGTTTGGAGATCGGTAACAAGCTGAGAGCACATATTCATTATTTTGTACTTTAAGAACTAAGTTTAAACAATTTACTTCATTCAATTCATGATCCATGACGATATAACTTATGCTTTCTTTTATGTATACAACAAGACCGTCACATTTGTTATATTTAGTTGGTTTGACTATTTTACAATAGCCAGGGATTTCGTAACCGTTACAGTCGGTGGCTAGCCATGTTTCAGTTAAAACAATTATATCAAGATCTATTCTTAAATTGTCTATCCACAAGCAAAATTCATTGAAATTTTTTGAAATACTTCGGATATTCAGATGAACAATTTTGATTTCATTTGATTCTTTACTAAAATACTTTTTAAAATTGCTGGTTATCCTATTATTTTCATTGAAAACAATTGTGTTATTAACTGGATTATTGTTGAGATTATTTAAAAAATTTGAAATATTCATAGTACGAAATAATTTTTTCCTTTTATATTTAAATTAATTGTAAATTAATTATTATTTGAAGGGCTTAAAGGCAAATCATCTTCGCTTAAAATTCGGTAAATCCTACTACTCTCGGCTTTTCTCAGGCAAATTTCGTCGTCTCTTATCCAAACAAATTTAAATTGATGTTCCTCTGCATACTTCTTGGTTTTATACAATAACCATTTGTAAGCTTTCGTTAGGTTGGCATTGACATAAACTTTTTGGGAAGGAAATGTATTGTCCAGCTTGTTGGCAATTAATTTTCCTCGATGTAGCTTACATTTTTGCAACCAAGTATCTCGCTGAGTTTTTGTATTAAAAATAGCAATAATTGTTGGAGTTTTACCGTCTTTTTCCCTTGGTTTGTTTCTGTATGTGTTGACTGGATATGATTTTCCGACTTCAATTAAATCGGCAATTTTCTCGCATATTTTCCCAAGGTTTTCATTCGGAGTTTCAGGTACGCCCACTATTTCAATTTGATTAGACAATTCCCGTAATTCATTTTTATTATAATTGGATGTTAAATTTTTTATTCGTTTTTTTAATGCAAAATTTTCCATAGTTAGTTTTTCACACATTTTTTCCAATTTATCTATTCTGTTATTAAAACTATTTATTTTAACTTCAAAATCGTCTATTTTGCCACAGCAGTATTCTAGTGACTTTTTGTGTTCACTTAACTCTTTCTTAAATGTATCTTTTAGGTCCAAATGCCCCTTGTGCATATTTTCTCTGAGATCATTTATTGATGACGTCATTTCACTAAAAGCATCATCAAAAATTTTCCTTTTTGCCATTTTTTTTTAGAGTATATTCAAACACTATTTATTTTTATTGTTAATTTTTCACTGTTTTAGTTGATTTTTCACTGTCGCTGTTTACTGTCACAAATCTGTTGTTAGTTTATAAGTTTTGGATTTAGCAAAGAACTAAACCGGATCACACAAATTTGTTATCAGAGCTTTTGTATATTGGTTTCGAAGTTTATGTTTCGGATCACACAGAGCTTTCTTATTTTTGTTTCGAAAGTTAGATATTTTATTAGCCACTGTATTGATAACGAGCTTTTTTAGAAACAAAGAAGTGTTTACTCAGAAACTTAAGATTGAGATTACAAGCTGGGGACACTTCAGTTTAGTCTCTCTCCAAGCACTGACACTTCACTATCACTGGCCAAGCGTTTACTCGCGATTTGGACTAGATAGCGCGACAATGTTAGGTGCAAATTAAACAACTATTTGGAGGTGTAATTAAAGCTTCGATATTCACTGATTTGACGTTTTGTATCTATACCATAATATTTTTCAATGCGCGTGCATGTTATTTTTATTAATTACGATTAAAATTCCTTTTTCAGAATTACAGAATTACTCATAGTATTTCGGGAACCACCTTTGGTTCGCGGACCACCTGTTGGGAAACCGTTTCTAGTATAATAATAATCAAGTCTGTTCAAATACAAATAATTTAGAAAAAACGGCAGGCTGACTGACACAGAAAGAAATTAACAACTTCTTTCATTCTTGCGTCGAATGTCTACTGAACCCAGACATTTCAGCAAAATGGCGGTCGCGACATGCTCTGGATTCGCCATTTATATGTTTTTTTTTAATTATTGGGAATTCAGTTTAAGGTGTTTTTCGCCCCCATAGGGAGGCATGACGATTAGGAAAGGGGGCGGGGCACAATTCCAATATTGATGTCGTTTGTAAATAAGTATGGTTTGCTTCAATTCCATCATTCCAACTCGAACTTCTTTCGATATCAACCAGGGTAAATTCGTTTGCCAAATATTTTATTTTCTTCGATTAAAAAAAATCGCTACTACTACACCGAACACCGCTGGAAATGTTTTAGGCCGAGAAAAAATTAAAAATCGCTTGTTATGGCTGATTGAAATTGACAAAGCTCGTCCTTTTTGTTTGACCCGCACCAGCCAAGTGAAGCTAGTCTTTGTATGGAATGATCTTTGCAGTAAAAAAAACTTGCGGATTTCGGTCGCTCCGGTAATATAAAATTAACTGGTCGACGTATCACTGAAGCCATAATGACAGCCGAATTCATGACGCGGAAATCATGAAATTCAATTAACACTTATAAAAATTTTTCAGTAGTTCCAAAATATGGGCTGCACTGACAAACAGATGTTGAAATGAGAAACAATTTAAACTGTGAAAATATTCCAGAAATTCCGTCCAAAATAAAAAGCATTTTTGAACCCATTTTGGGGGTGGGGCGCCAGGATTGGCAGGCCTCGTAAGGAGAACAAGAACCACTGTGCTAGAATAATTTAATGGTTCCCTTTGTCGCTGTGTTGGAGAAGAACTAAAAAAATAATTTAATTTTACAAGTAGGTACTTTATTGCAAACATGAATTATTTGGGAATAATTTATTGGTGCGTTCTTAACGTAAGATAAATAAATTGAAAATATACTCCACAGTCACTATCCCTTGAGTTCGGATAATCTCCCTTCACTCCACTAAACTGTTTTTTCGAATTCAATTTCGCAAAAAAAAAATACTTTTATGCGAATCTATGATAAATTGAGTTTGACAAGAAATTTGTCAAATTGGTGAAAAATTATAAAAAAAATCAATTCAACATGGCATTTTTTGACTTAAGGCATCTTTGAGCTAAAGTCGCCAGGTCATATGCCTGGAGTTAAGGAAGGGCGCCTTAAGTCAAGGGCTCATTAAGATACATTTTTGAGTATACAAAAAAACATTATCTTCTGTACGCTTATAAATACGGGCCTAAATGTTTTGAATTGGACTATGAGGTACGCTCTCTTCTAGTCTGTCTCCTGTCTCTGGTTTTTTGTTTACCAAAAATGACAACTTTTTTGAGGTCAAATGTGAGGTCATCGCTACCCCAAATTTACGATGACTTGACTGTTTTCCTCAGGTCAGATACAAATTTAAACACGACAGCCGTATAGCCTGACAAGAGGAATTCAATCCGACTTATCCCATACTGTGGGTCAATAGCCTTTACACTTACACAATATCTACGGGAACTTCTATCCTACGTACGAGCGTACGACAAACATCAACCGTCAAATCCTTATCCCTTAATCCTATATAACCATTAATCGGACTGCCAATAAATAAGACTGTCATCGTTTGCATTGACATTGAAACAATATGTTTTGTCATTCTGTTTAAAAAATTCGCACACTCATTTCACAAATCCTGTTGAATATTTTTGCCAATTCATCCGTATGATGAGGATTTTCCCTAGTATTTTCATTCTTCCGTTTCATGTTTTTCTTTTTGCCTTCACCTCACACCTGTATGGGAAAAGATTATGCTGTGCTGTTGTCACATTGTAACCTGTAGAGTGTGTCGTAGTCAGTGGCGAACCCAGGATTTTTTTTGGGGAGGGGGATGTGTGTATGCAAAGTGACTGATGATGTCATACGGACTGGGCTATTGTCACAGAAGACATTATACTTTAGAAAAATGATTTCGCAAGGGGATGTATTCCCTTAGTGTACCTCCTTGGGTTGGCCCCTGACCGAAGTCATTTATTTAATTTTACCAAACCAACGAGTATGCGAGAGGTGAAAAAATGCCGGTAAGATATTGCATTACAAATTTATATTATGTCTATATATACCCGTAGATATGAACTTCTACGTACAAATGTGACGAACGAAAAAGAAAAGTCTTGTCGTGTCGATATTGCCCGAGAGGGAAAACTCAGATCTCAGACTGAGAAATGTGATGATTGTGATTTCGTTTCTTGCAAATACATATATGTATAAAAACAGGAATAAGAAAACCTGAGTACACCACTTCTGTACGTCTGAAAGGCGTCTCGTGTTTGTGTTTTATCGCCGCGATGACATTTAGGGAAACTGAACCCTTCAACTTTAGACGAATCAGCTTCATATGTATGGAAGAAGTGCAAGTCTGACAAAATTGGGTTTTTATGTATTTGTTGAAAATGTTAATAGAGTTTTGAAATGTTGTCTATATGCTAATGTGAAGATACATTTCATAAAGAATTAATGTAACGTATATTGATACGAACTCCACCTATATACACAAAATCGACCTACAGGAAAAGTCCACCTGGTCCAAATTTATATCATACTCGTTACTCGATATTCTATTGCTAACTAATGCGGAATTGAGATAGAAAATGAGATGACCATTATTTAGTAATTGAAAAGCTGAATGATGACCAGGTGGATTTTTAATTCAATTCAATTTATTCAACCATTCATTATATCTAACTTGAATTTCGCAGTACAAAAAAAAAATTGTCTTAATAAAGTGCGGAAAGTATGAAAGCACTTTTGCCACTCTGATTGAGGTATCTCCAAAACATGCATTCTGAACGCAGCAACCGCTTCTTGAAAAACGTTGAACTCTCAGTTTGTTTTTTACGTACGGGAATAAAAAAAAGTCATTCGGTCCCAAGTCAGGACTATACGGCGGATGACCCATCAAATCTATGTTTTGAGTGCTCAAAAATGCAGTTGTTTGAGCTGATGTGTGAGAGCTCGCATTGTCGTGGTGAAGAGTGAACCGTCTTCGGCGGTTGGTTTTCCTGATCTCTTGGAAAACAACTGGCAAAGAAATGGTTGTGTACCACTCAGAATTGACTGTTCTGCGTTGTTCTAGTATGGTACGGTTGCGACATGTTCAGTTTTTCCGAAAAAAACAGGCACCCATTTGCTTGGAAGTGCTCTTCGTGCGCGAACAACTTTTGTTGGATTTGGCTCATCTTGAAACACCCATACAGTCAACTGCTGTTTACTTTCGGGCTCATACGCGCAAATCCACGATTCATCACCTGTCACGATGTCACGTGTTTCGAAGCACCGCAATCGTATTTTTTTAACATTTCTTTCGACCAATCGACACGAGCCTTTTTTTTTTTGAGCGATTGACAAATTGTGTGGGATCCAACGCGAACAAATTTTTTTTGACAGTCAAATGTTCATGCAATATTGAATGTATGCTGATCCCACTAATGCCTAAGGTTGTCTCAATCTCACGATAGGTCACATGACGATCTTGCAATATCAGTTCACAGCACAGCATCAATGGTTTCCGGAACAACAACTGATTTTGGACGACCTTCACGAAATTCGTCTTGGACCTCGATTGAATTCACCATACCATCGATAGACACTGGAGCTTCATCGCCAAAAATTGAATTCAGTTCATCCATGCACTGTTGCTGAGTTAATCCACGTCGAAAGTTGTAAAAAATAATCGCACGAAAATGTTCACGATTTAATTCAATTATTTGGCCGAGATGAATCTTTTAAAAATAAATAAATAACAGGCGCGACAATCCAGCATTGGACGAAGGCCGCAGGATGTGTTAGTGACATCCTATTTCCAAGATCTAATCAGCTTTTTGTTGATGTAATGAGATCAGCATCACGGTCAGCAGTGTTATTTATCCCCATAAATGGGAACTCGTTTAACATCTGAGTGAGATCATAGTCCATCACAAGCTCGTGAGTTCGAAAAACACCATGATCCACGGTGAGATTCGAACTCACGACCCTGTGCACCGAAGGTGCGCGCACTAACCGCTAGACCAGCCAGATTACAATCTGAATCTTTTAAGTTACTGTAAAAAACACAAATAGCGCTCGTATGTCAAAACGTTCTGAGTACGTATAACCTCAAAAATGTCAAACTTTACGATAGAGCTGTCAGTTACCAGATTGCAACACTCTCTTCATTACCGTAACTCCTAGTGGAGCATGGTGCGTTGATGACTACCGTGTGTAGTCATCAACGTTACAAAGACAACTGAATTCGGAGTGTGATACGGTTGTCAGCCATACCACTTCCTAGTCGCATCGTTAGTTTATTATTCTACGATAAGAATATTTCTTATCATCTTCTTTTGAATAATAAACTTGCGACGAGTCGTGCCGAGTGTGGAAACTCGTTTCTCTATGAGTGTCAATTTCACAGAGTAGCGACCGAACGATCACGGCCACAGAGCACGAAATATAAAAGGCAACCTCCGTAGACGTTCTATAGACTAGCTTAGGTTGTGCATGAGAGGGTCAGTTGAAGTTGCACACGAGATTTTAACATTTATAATAATTTTAGACTTTAAAAAGGAAGCGCTAGTAGTGGAATATAAAATCGATGTGGAAAAAGTGCGCGGGAGATTTAACATAAGTTTTATAATTTTATTTTGTTTCGTTTGAAGGTTCTTGATGTATGTGGGAATCGGTACAAGATCCCCGGGCTGCAACTCCGTAAATTAGGACTGGTGAAAAATACTTTAATATAACAACAGTTTGTTGTCAGTTGATAGAGGAGATCTTCTATGAATTAGAGGATAAAGGCTGTCTGTCTGTTTCGGCAATGTAGAGGTTCGGTAGGCAATAAGGAAGTTTTTTTTTTTAATTGCTTAGGTTTTCCTATTAGTTATTTTTATTTTCCACCGTTTGAAGTAATCATTCAAAGTGGCAAAGCCGTTAGCTGGTTTTCTTACTTATTTATTCACCAAACAAGGCATCTTGAGATAAACTGTGGGAACATGGAACTACAAAGCAGCAGCGCCCGCTCTAAGCCCGGGGCGCCAAATTTTGGGGGCGGCTTTTTGGCTAGTAGGTACTCGGATAAGAAAAAAGTGGAAAAGGCCGAAAAGAAAATATTAATATCAACTTCGATTTAGTGGAATTAAAACCATAAAAACTACAGATAAAATACATAAAAAGGAAAGTTGTGTTTTAAAGAAAAAATTCTGTGTAAGGTTATAATAACCCACAATTGATACGGAGTACTGCATTCGGAATCATAAAAGGCTCAGGAAAAATTGCCAAAATTGTACGTCCTTGACTCTAGCTAGCGTCTTACTTCCGAAAAGCAAAGTAGGACAGCATATGAAATGAGAAATAAGAAGCCACATCGCATAACACTCAGCACATAAAAGCGTTAAAATCAACCTCTACTGTGAGAAATTGTATGCCTGAAACAACATTTTCGTCACTTTTTCATTTTTTTCATTTTAGATAATTTTGAAACACCTTTTGCAGCACCTCGACTTTAATTTGCTTGATCTTTTCGCGGATCAGTTGATTCCAATAGCATTGATTCATCTAGCACTGAGATGACAAATTTTGAACAGGATGGCTTAGATTTCAGCAAGTTGACGGATGGAACCACAGTTCACATTGTCAGAGCTGCAACCAATCTTCCCTAATATTTTTCTAGACATGCTAATATCGAGATATTGCTAGGTTCTCCCGATTTAACTAGCTAGCTACCCAATTCTCTATAAAAATTATCAAGATGACGCATTTATGAAAATAAACCACTGAAGAAATCAGTTTGCGAAGAGATCCGACTAATTGAAGTTTATCTGCTGCGCAGTGTATAAAGATGTTATCAAAAACAACTCCAAAAGATTAGTAATGAAAACGAGCACCATTGCAAATTTCCAAAATTTTCCCAAGCAGTCTTTTACAAAATGTGTTGAGTCTTTTAATGAACTAAAAAATTTTGCATTAATTTTCAATTTCTTACGTCGCTGTGAAAGCCTCCAGGTTTCCGTATGCCCTCTGCCTATTTTTTGACGGTGGTGAAAAAAAAATGTCGCTCGGGAAATTCAATACTAACCTCAATTTTTGGAACTCCAAATAAACTCTACGAGTATATCAAGCCTTGCTGAACTGTGGCGAATTTCGCTTAGGAGTCTGAACGAAAGCGGAACAGTTTTCTAGTGCATACTTTCTGGGCCTTTTCAGTGGATCAAGATAATATTTTCTGAATTATTAGGGCGTTGGTTCGAGTCCTACTGTCACCATCAATTTTTGCGCTGTCTTTCAAAAAATGCTTCTACCCAACTAGTTCTATATTATTCTCTTCCAATAGTATTAGAAGCCGATTTCATGATATGAAAACAGAAAAGTGACATTTGCTGCCGTTTTTTCTAAACCAATAGAACCTTGTATTTTATATCTTATATCATCATTACTTTCGTGCCTCGTGCATTTCCTCCGATAACCAATGGGAACAGATTAAGTATTAATGCCATCTATAGGAAGCTTATAGAATGACACTGATATCTGATGAAAAAAGTAGCGCGCAGCTAGCATTGAACCCATGCCCACCATATCGCCCGTCCTATGCCTTAACCTAATCGACTAATCTGAGTATTGCTCGTAAGCAGTTGGAGCTGCTTCTATAGAAATATTTAACACATTTCTATAAAATCTGTTATGTAATTAATCTTCTCTCATGTGGTTTTACCAATAGTGGCTATAGAAAAATTGACAATCATTCGTTTGCAGTGAGAAGATTTTACAGTTTACAGTTTGTTTCAATCCACATATTTATCAATAAAATGTACTCAGTTTATGTGTAGAGATTTTCTTAGCGGCTTCAGAAACTGACAATGATTCAAGACTTCAAACCATTCAATTGAAGATAGTTGGTTTCCATTTTGGTATTACAAAGTACTTCATCACTCTCAACTCTTCCAAAAATTACGAAGCCCTTACTCCTACAAAAATACGATAAACAATTTATCGGATGACAATTTTATGTCATACTATTAAGATAAAACAACACTACCGATTATCTGCTATAGGAGAATATTGCATGTGTGTGTTAATTTGTGAGTGATTGATTACATATTTGCTAACAGGATTACCCCTGTGTGTTAAGCCATCCAATAAAAACAATAGAAAAGTATTAATGGAGTACCTATATTTGTTAGCTTCATATTAAGAGCAAGTATTACAGAAGCTTTACAGCACCATCTTTGAATTTCTCATACAATCTACGTTTAATTTGCCTTGAATAGTACCTAGGAGGCGGCAATTTGTCCTCTTGCCCGGGGCGGCGTAAGTGCTAGAGCGGGCGCTGCAAAGCAGCGCTGTATCTTTCTTCTTCTTTGCCTCGTTCTTTATACCGCTCCATGGCTTCGCGTTGCTCGACCCGCGGTGTAGGCACATCGCCCGTTTTGGCGATAATATCCCAGCATATTTCTACAGGCAGCTCTATTTTGCTGCAGCAGCGCTGTATCATCAGTAAAAAAACAAATTTTGCAGCTATTACGGACTGGTATATCACTGGTAAATGTAAGATACAGAGTAGGCCCCAGAACAGAACCCCGTGGAACTCCTGCGGGGATTCGGAAAAGTGATGATTTATAACCGTTGATATCAATATAAAATTTTTGGTTTGAAAGGTAATTTTCGATTATCTTTGTGAGGTGGGTAGGAAAGCCGAGGTGGTATAATTTGTGGATGAGCCCCATAACATGCCATACCGAATCGAATGCCTTCTCGTAGAGTTCTCCATAAACAATTGTGTTCATCCGGCTAATTTGGTGAACTGTACTGTGACCAAATTGTTCATTTGGTAGTATAGATTTTTCATTCAGAAACGCGTCAATACGGAATTTGAGAAGGCACTCGAATAATTTCCCTATGCAGCTTAACATGCTTATTGGGCGATAACTGCTTACTAATGGTTTCGGCTTTTTTGATTTAGGGATGCAGATGACAGACGCCGTTTTCTACTTATTTGAGTTTAAATAGAATTTAAATTTTTAAAAACCATAATTTTATCAATTACTAGGTGAAAATTCACTTTTTATTTTAATACTGTCAACAAATTTGATGTTTGAATTAGCGGGTAAATAGTTCTGATATCAAAATTGTAGTCCTTATTTAGCGATGCTTCTAACCATAACAAAATATCAATTTTCATAGTTATTCAATTATATTTTCCATACCTTTTCCCTCGGTAAAATTCCAGGCGAGTCGTCGACTGCGCTCATCAAGTGCATCACTATATCAAAAGCTAATGACCACCATCCGTTAATGCCTTTTTATAGTGCAATAACCTTCTCTATAGTATAGCGGGTAAATTATCCGACTATTCTCTACCGCGTAGTATACTGACCATTGCAAGTAGCCATGTAGCATGTTCTGTTCACCATTCGTGTGTACACAAAGCCCATCATCTCCATCCCATCCCATTACAATAGGCCCTCGCGAAATGTATACACTTCCTGATGTATGGGTTGCATTCAGGCTGTCCTATGTTTTGTGTACAATATACGTCAACGATATGCAATGCAACAATACCACACCAAATGCATTTATTTCGTATAGAGAAAAAGACCGTGAATTCAGTGGGGAAAATGTATCTTTCCACTTGTAATGTACTGCAATGCACAAAGCATGGCTATCAATCGCATCTATCCGCATTTCTACGAGTATGGTACTCGTATCTCTGCCTATATTAGCCATCCATTCATCTACGATGGAATAGAGAGGCTGTTTTGAAAGGCTGCTGCTTCTTGATGCACAGCTCTGGAGTTAACAATCCGCGGTAAGCTTGTTGGTTGGCTGCTCCTTGTTGCGAATCATCATCATCATGTGTGAATCAGCTTAACTTGCAACTGAACAACGGCTGGTGCTTAATCGTGCATCTTCACTTAATTAGCGAAAATTGTAAGATGTGTCGATGATGTTCGCGTTCAATTTCCATATTCAGGAAGCGAAACGCGATCATTTTTAAGCAATTAAATTTTCCCCGTTTGCAAAGCGATACCGTTCGTGGTAATGGTAATGAATCTAGAATTGCACGTTGTTGAAATCATTTTGCTTTCATGATTTTCCTACTTGTTGAACTGTCTGTTTTATTGGACGCTCGATTGAAGTCCATAAAATGGACGAGTCCTTTGTGTCGAATGTTAATTTAATTTGTAAGCCCAATGAATTATACATCAATTGAACTGATGATTAAAATTCACAATACAAGTTCCTCTTGTGAAAAATCCAGCTGAAGAGAAAAAAAAAATCTAGCCGTTCGGTATATACTGAAAGTCCAGTCGTTTAAAATTCAAAATGTTCGTAAAAGGGGAAATTTACATGGGGATGAACGCTTCAATTCTTAAGAAGGGCTTGTGTTCGTAGATGGATTTCGACTTTGACTATAGGAGGATTTTATCCCATTAATTAAATATGTAATTATCGAAATAATCCAACATCGGGCATAGCTCATGGGATTGTGAGTGTTTATTTATTCATTTATTTCGAAAATACTGAACAGATAAAATATCCAATTACAACAGTAAGTTATAGAGATTAACATAAGACTACAAGAAAAAATGCAAGTTTCTGATTATTTTTTAAAACTAAAAACACTACGTTGAATTTGTAAATTAAGCAGCAAAATCAAAGTTTTTGCAAAAGAATATTTTTAAAGGTTGAAATAGAAGAGGGTAGAGGTCCAATCTCCATAGAGTCATACGTTCTCATCATTCTAATTAAAGGCGAATTCGCAAAGAGGGCAAGATCGGTAAATGGAGGATTGAAAATGGCATTTGATCGTGTGTGATATGATGGAATTCTGTAATTAATTCTATCTGCCAAACTAGAATGCAGATATCCACGGCAAATCTTGTATAAAAAACATTGTTCAAGAAAAGTTCTTCGCTTCTCTAAGGAAAGAATCTTAAGGTAATTAAGTCTTTCTGGGTAAGGAAGGTAAGGAAGATTAAACTTAAAAAATAATGATTTTGTAAATCTTCGTTGAACCCGCTCTAAGGTGTCAGTGGACCCACCAGCAGTCGGGGACCAAACAATTGAAGCTTATTCTAAAACGCTACGAACAAGGGAAACAAATAATCTTACAGCACTGTTTACAGAACGAAACTCACTAGTACAACGAAGAACAAAGCCAGAGAGCTTCGAGCCCCTTTTTATTATATTTTCATAGTGATCGTTGAAATGAAGCTTAGAATTAAAGGCAACTCCTAAGTCTGTGATCGAGTCAACATTTTTTTAAAGCCAGATTGTTGACTGAATATGAATATGATGTTGGAGAAATCTTCAATGAGTAGACCATTACCGAACACTTTGATGCATTAAGAAAAATATCATTGGAGGTACACCAGGAAGATAATAAATCCAGATCGGCCTGCAACGAAAGGCAGTCTTCTAGGCGTGAAACAGTGGTGAAAATTTTGCAGTCATCTGCGTACAAAAGACATCGGTTTCTAAGAACAGCCGGTAGGTCATTCACAAAAAATGAAAAAAGGAGAGGTCCCAGGATAGACCCTTGAGGTACTCCCGATGTTGCTGAAAATTCAGAAGAAGTAACGTTATTAAAAATTACTTTAGAGGTTCTGTTGACGAGGTATGATGACACCCAGGAAATAAGCCAAGGAGGAAAGCTAAGTCCACGAAGTTTGTTTAGTAGCAGAACATGGTTAACCGTATCGAAGGCCTTAGAAAAATCCGTATATATTGTATGGACCTCTAGACGCTTGTGAAAAGTGTTTGCGACGAAATCGACAAATTCAGTCAGATTTGTGGCCGTGGATTTTTTCTTACGGAAACCATGTTGACAAGAGCATATTAGTTGACCAAAATTGTCATCAATATAATTGTACACAATACGTTCTAACAGTTTTGAGCAAGATGATAACAGCGCAACCGGTCTATAGTTTGATGCAAGATTAAGGTCTCCAGTTTTTGGAATCGGTACTATAAAGGAAGTCTTCCATTGACTTGGGAAGATACACTCTCGAATGCTTTTATTGAATATTATTGAAAGCGGACTAGAAATCCCAATCCTAACCTTCTTCAAAAAAGTATTCGAAAGACCATCAGGTCCACAGGACGATTTATTGCCCAAGGACATAATTAATTGACTGATCGAATCAGGAGTAATTAGTGGTAGGGAAGGAAGTGTTATGAATTGGTTTGCTCGATTGGAAAAGTTTGCTAATGTACTAGAAGATCGGTGGAAAGTACTAGCAAAATACGTTGAAAACAGTTCACAAATCTCCTCAGTGGAGCTGGCAGACCGATTATCTAAAGATATAGTGGAGGGTATCGAAGAAGATGATCGCATATTTTTAACATACGACCAGAAAGGTGTGCAATTATTGTTCTCGATACTATTTTCAACGCTGTAAATGTATGCAGTCCTGGAAGTTTCAATAGCTTTTTTTGTTTTAGACCGAAGTCTCCTAAAAAGGAGAAGATCGGATGAGCGTTTGAACCGTTTATAACGAATACGCACTTCTTCCTCTGTATCAATCTTTGGATTGATCTTGTTATCCAAACAGGACCCTTGCGAGGTTTTTTAGTATACATTGGAACACATTCCGATAATACATTGAAAAGAATATCATAAAATACAGACAGTGCAGAGTCACAGCTCAAACTCCCCAGTACTAGCGACCAATCCACGTCAGACAATCTAGCAATAATTCCTTCATAGTCGGCTTTATGAAAATTGAACCTTGTAGTAGGATTAAATTTGGGAGCGCAAGGAAAATGAATTCTTATATCCTGTAAGAGTGCTGGATGGTAAGGGTCACATGAAACAATCACTTCAGAAGCCTTGGACGAAGATTGCTAAAACAAGGTCGGAAGATTGCTAAAACAAGGTCAAGATTACGATCCATGAAATTCTTAGTAGTACTGAATTGGAGTAAACTACAAAACTCCATGAAAGAAGAAACTGGCAAAAACATAGGAGAAGATGAAGACAAAGGTAGCCCTGGCAAATCAGGCCAACTTAAATTAGGCAAGTTAAAGTCCCCGCAAATGATTACACTGCAGTTAGGGTGGAACACATTAACAATGTCTGAAAGATGAGAAAATAGGTTTTCATAATCAGTCAGAACAGAAGTACGTAAACGTACGTAAACACAGGATAGTAGAAGCGAAGAACTCTTCGATTGAACTTTAACAGTTACACAATCAAAAGAAAAAGCGTTAGTGGTAGCTACAAGTTGGCAGTTAAAGATACAACGAACAGCAATTAGTGAACCGCCACCGCGAGATTTACCTGCAGATCAAAGTTACGGTCACAACGAAAAACATTGTAGTCCTCCAAAACCTCCGCGCTGTTTATAGAATCACATAACCATGTTTCGGTAAAGCATATAAAATCAAAATTGGAAGCTAAAGATAATATTCTTGTGTTATGGAGTTTAGACCTTGACCCTCGTACATTTTGATAGTATGTACAGAGAAAGATTAATTATTTTAGGATCTTGTTTGGTTGTTGACGACGAAAATTTCGCTTAATGAATTCCTTTATTAGGATACCCTCGGGCCAAAATGTTCGATTTGAAATCTCATCGATGTCTTCCGTAAATGTCAACTTAAATGATGACACAATTCTATTTGGAATGTTGTCCTTCGTGAGTTTTCTGCAAGTCAACAACGCAGGTTCGAAGCCCAATTTATCAACAACATAATGTTTGATATCGGCTTCCGAAGTATCATAGGCTAGCCTCGAAACGAACAATTCTTTTGGAGGCCTGCACACACGCAACAGACCGAGCTGTCCAACTGAAGCATTATCGGTCCTAGGCGGCGGAATTGGTGAGAACGGATTTGGTAACAAAAGATTTGGAGACGGAATCCGTTGTTGCTGTTGGATACCTGATGTTGAGGCATTTGTATATATTACAGATGATTGTTGCGTGGACATGCCAGATGTGGTTGAGGCAGAATTTGACACACCAGATAGTTGATGGATTTGTTCAAAGCCACTTATTAAACTGGTTTGCGGCTGCTGCAGTGGAAATTGTAGCGACGATTGAATGATATGAAAATCATTCGCGGAAGTCACCGGCAACTGGTGGGCCAGTGTAATTTGCGGCGACTGTTGTTGAGACTGCTGATGATAATTCGGAATCAGCAGTTGTAGTTGACGTTCCGGTGGTGCCACTATGACGGGCTCGATTGATTGAGGAGGCTTTGTCCGTTTATCCTCCTTTTTCTTTTGAGCCTTTTGCTGACGTGTAGTGACACCCACAGGCTCAGAAGATACGTCGTTGTCGTCGGCGGTGTCCGTTGTAGATGAAGTAAGTTTAGTTACCTCATTGAGCGCTCCCAAAAGTTTTGATAAGTTTGCCTGGAAATCGGCTGTTACGCCACCAAGCACTTTCCTCGTCGTAAGCATTTTAGAAGCGTACGTGGACATTGAGTTCGCTCTACAAGAGCTGCAGAACCAATGAACGCCAGAATCCGCCCTGCGTATGCAGTCTGCAACCGGTCCGGGAATACCAACACATTTGCTGTGATATGGTTTCTCGCAAAAACCAGCGCACACAATCACGGGTGATGCGTTCACCTTATCGATACATGAAGATTTAGAGCATAAACTCATGTTTAACGCTAATGGTAATTTTCTTTTCCAGAACAAGTTTCAGTTTCTAGAAAAAGTTTTAGATTTGTGCACAACCCTACAGGGGTATGAAGAGTCACAATATGAAAGTAATTCGTAACGCGCCAAAAGGTATGCAATGTTTTGAACGAAAGTTGTATCCAAGACACGAACCGCACTCAAGTAGAGATAATTGTTAATTGTGAAAAGTGTTATCATTTACACCATCTTTATGACTTTTGTAGAAAAGTTGAGATCAACAGCACGCTCTACCGAGTGATTTATTCAAATTTTATGTAAGATCATAGTCTGCCACATGATTCCCTAATTCGAAAAAAAAAATACAAACGACATCCGTCTACATGCAGTTTTGAACCCACGACCCTGTGCTTTGAAGGGGAGTGCACTAATCACTGCACCAACCAATTGCTAAAATTTAAATACAGTTGAAATCGGTTATAACGAACATCAAGGGACCAGCAATTTTTGTACGTTGTAGCCGGTGTTCTCTTTAAGCGATTTATTGGTTATAGTGAACTGTTCGTTATAAACAATTTTATGTCAGATACAGCGAATAGTTCATTGTAGCCAATGCCAATTGGCAACTATGTACATATGTAGGTACATACATGTAATAAATAGTAACGACAATCTACTTTTAATGCATGCGTTTATTTCACAAAGAAAAATATTATTAGGTTACAAAAGAAATAATTCAGAGATAAATTAATTTTTATTTCCAATAATTACATATATCTATATTATTAGGAATTCAAATGTTGCATATTCTGGTTTCAGTGAAAGTTAAATTTATTTTGAATTGAAAAAAAAATCAGTAATTTTTGCTTGGCGTCTTCTTTGTATTTCGTCATTAAATTTTCGATTGACGCATACAAGGTCGAGAAGGATTCTTTAACACTCTGGGAAGTTTCTGTTGTGCAAAGGAACGTTCTTATAGTTGAACATGCAGCGTATACCTCAGCAATCTTGGGAGTTTGGCCGAATTCTTCGATATCTTGGTCTGCTCCAGACTGCTCCTCGTAAGTAGTCTGAAGGGTTAAAACAATATCAAATTCTTCGCATGTAATAATATCGTCGTCCACATGTACATAATCCTCGGCAGAGCATTCAGTATTGAGAATAGAAACCGCACCCCAAGTTCGTTATTCACATGGTCATCGCTTATCCATTATGATAGAATCAAGAACCGTAATTTTAGTTTCATCCTTAATTTCTGCCTTTTCGATGAGTTTATATACTAACTCTCTGCGAAACGAAGCTTTAAGACTCCGAATAACACCTTGGTCCATGGGTTGAAGTACAGACGTACAATTCGGAGGCAGGAAAACTAATTTTATTTGTTTTAGTCCGTTCACTGGGGGATGAGATGGACAATTGTCTACTAGTAACAAAATCCGTTTCTTTTCTTTTGAGATCTCGAGATCCCAATTTCTCAGTGTCTTTTCAAAAATAGCCGATGTCATCCAGGCCTTTTTGTTAAAATCGTAATCCACTGGAAGAGTTTTAATATCTTTAAAGCAGCGGGGCATTCTGCTTTTCCCAATAACTAACAGCTTCTTTTTTATGGTCCCCGCCATATTAGCCGCAACGAGAACCGTTATACGCTCTTTCGAAAGTTTTCCTCCAGAACATTTCTCGCCCCTAAATTTTAACGTATGATCAGGGGTTAGCCGGTAGAACAACCCCATTTCATCAGCGTTAAAAATCTCCTCATCGCTAAAATCAGCTCTTAGTTTCGGCCATACATTTTCAACCCAATCGTTGGTTACAGTTCGGTCAACTGCAGCAGATTCGCCTGCAATTTTTCCATAAATAATATTATGTCGCGAACGGAACCGTTGAATCCACGATGTGCTGCATTTGAAGGATTCTTTTTTTAAAAGAACAGCAAAATCGTCCGCTTTCGCCTGAAGCATTGGTCCGCTGACGGGTATGTTATTGGCACGTTGCTGTTTGAACCAATCAAGTAACGCCTTTTCAATATCAGCATGTTGCGAAGAACGAGCACGCTTCCCTTTTTCACCCTTACTAAATTGAGCAATTATTTTTTCACGGCGCTATATCATTCCGGAAATTGTTGACCGTGATGTGTGAAATTCGCGGGCGAGTGAACTTCCGGAATCACCTGAGTCCGCACGACAAATTATTGCAAACTGTTCCTCAATTGAAAATTGTTGACGGGACATTATGCTGCTTTAAGAAACGTAAGAATCTGTAATCTTGAATTGCCTCTTGTCTTGTCGCTTAAAAGCAAGAAACTCAACTGAAACAAATTGTAAAATGTTTGCCAACAGAAAGAAATGTTCCGTTACTTCCAGACACATTTCTTTAGAATTTTAACGCCTGCTGCCTGTAACCGACATTTCAACATTTGAGCTCCTCTAAATGTGTTCGCTGTAACCGAAATTTTCTGTATAATCTTTATCAATAGAAAAATGGTACATGCACCGAATGTACGCTGTAACCGACATTTCAACCGTTCGGTTCCTCGAAATATGTTCGCTATAACCGACATTTTCTTTATAACCGATGTGTTCGTTATAATCAAATCTAATGGAATTTTGTATGAAGATCCAATAGATCGAGTCATTTTTGTACACTATATCCGATTGTTCATTGTATCCGGTGTCGTTGTAAACGATTTTGACTGTACCAGCAATCATTACAATTTGCAGCTCTCTTAAATTAACTGACATCAATTCAATTCTCTCCGCCTGGATTTTCAAACAAAACACTACTTTATCTTAAAACTTCCATTAAATCAACAGGAAGCAATTCAGATCGGCACTTTGTGTATACATACATAACCGATTTGCCAAAGGATATCACCCTACTCCTCCACTTGAGTGTGGAAGTACTCTCTCTCCCGCGCGGGTAAACAAAGACGAAATGCAATTTTCTCTCGAACCTCATCAGTACTTGATGAGAATGCTTTTATCCATAACAACCAGTCAGTGACGCATTCAAAAAAGGGTGTTACTTTCGGTGAATGCACTTCTTCCCGATTCGACACTCACGAGGTCACAGTCGTCGTCATCGAAAGATTTTACATGAAATATGCATCGTTATACAATATACTCACTCATGTGCAGTATATGTTGTTGTATTCAATGCAAGGAAGCGACTATAACATGCAATTTATAGCCATATCACTTGATCGAAATGTTGTTCGACACGCGAACAATAGCCTCGTGTATGCGTTATGTGTGCAAAACTTCCCATACACGTCCTTTTCATACATTTCAAGAGCCTATTATTATTGCTTCTCTCGATTTGGGTCAAATGAATGTCCTATAGTCAAATTACATTTTGCTTCCGACTCGCTTAGGGGATGGGATGGGAATGTAAAATCCCAATCGTGATAAGAAGTCGAACAGGAAATTGTTGACTTATAATGCACTCGCCTGTCGTATCGTACTATTGTATTCGATTTTATATGCTGCTAAGTTATGGGATGGCATTGCATTGAGGATATGATAAGTTATGTGAGGAGGGTCAACACCATAGAGACGACCTCTGATATAATTTGTAACTTAAATATTGACTCGTAAACAAACATTTTAATGTGACAAAGTGTCGATAAATTTGACATGAAATTGCATACTATGGAGAATGTGGTTCATACTGTGTTTGGTCATGGTAATCGATTTTTAGTCTAAAGTGTATTTATCTTGAGAAATGGTCTATATGAAAGAACTATGATTGATAAGAGTTTCTTCCTGACTTTGTAGGATTTTGTTGATTGACATGAACTCATATCTGGATATGCAATAGACTTTCATTCGATGTTCCCAAAAATGTTATTTTAGTACCTACATTTTTTATATGTATAGCATGAGACATTTATTAAACACAGCTCATCGAGTTTGGACGGATTTTTTTGGATAAAGATTGCATACATTATTTAAAAAAAAAATATTTTAGTCGTCAAAATAGCCAAATTTTGATTTTCCGACGTTTAGTATAGTGCCATTAACTATAGACCCAAACATCAAAAAAAGAGGAAAGTTTGGATGCCAACTTGTTGCACACCATTTCCTCTATACGAACTAAAAAGTTACACTAATTTGAGCGTCACATTAAGGGGGGGGGGGCGAAGAGGGGAGATTTTTGTTTTTCGAAAATACCTGTAAAACTATAAGTCCGATGGCAAAATGTTCTAGGGAATGAAATAAACTACATTTAATTTACATTGCAATGATATATAGGTAGGTCTGGAGTATTGAACTTTTCTTGGTAAATTATACCCTAGACCCAAAAGTATTATGTGGAATTTGCATTTTCCGATATTTACATTTCGGTAACATTTAATACATTAAAGGTAAAGTGATAAGAATTGGTGCTGGTCCTGCCAATCAAATATCTATATTCGATTTGTAGTAAAAACTAGGGGGCTTCGCCCCCTGCTCGCTTCGCTCGCCAACCCCCGGGGCCGAGGCTAATTTCGGGCGCGGCTGAAATTTGGATACCCTTCGCTTGGGCTAAAAGTTTTTTCGGGCGTACCTATGACTTGTATATCCCCCTCCTCATTCTTTTTCTTCCGTCTTGACAAAAGTTTTAGGCAAATAAAAATATTTACTCGGAAAATTTTATTGGGGTTGCCGGAGTATGACCCCACCGTACGATTCCATTCGTTTTGAACTTTTTAGTTGCTTTGATAAAGACACATTAATTCAAGGTTTTGTGAAATTGGTGTAAAAAAATGTTTCTTATAAGAACCAATATGGGGGATTTGGTTTGTATGGCAGCCCCATGACCCCATGGTCCGATTTGATTCAATCTTACATATGTTTTGTGTCGTCAATAGAAATACATTTGTGTGAAATTGGGTTGAAATTTGTGCACAAATAAAAAAAATTTTCTTAGAAGAACCTAATTTGGGGGGTTGGATTTGTATAGCAGCCCCATGGTCCGATTTCATCTATTCTTACATATGTTTTGTGTCAACAATAGAAATACATTTGTGTGAAATTTAGTTGAAATTGGTGCACAAATAAAAAAGTTTTACTTAGAAGAACCTAATTTGGGGGGTTAAGTTTGAATGCCAGCCATATGACCCCATGGTGCGATTTGATCCATTCTTGCATATATTTTGTGTTATCTATAGAAACACATTTGTGTGAAATTTGGTTGAAATTGGTACACAAATAATAAAGTTTTTCTTAGAAGAACTCAAATTGGGGAGCTAGGTTTGTATGGCAGCCCCATGACCCAGTGATCCAATTTGGGCGAATCAAACATACAAACAGCCTGCAACAATAAGAAGCACGTGTGCAAAATTTCAGCTTGCTAGCTTCAATACCCGCCGAGTAAAATGCGTCGCAACAGACAGACAGACGGACATGCTCCAATCGACTCCCCAAGTCATGCTGATCATATATGTATACTTTTTATATGGTCGGAGATGCTTCCTTTAATGCATTACAAACTTCATGACAAAGTTAATATACCCTTTCACTCTATGAGCGAAGGGTATAATGAGCTTGTTCCGACCAAGAACACCTCCCACGCCAAATATAAAAAAAAAATAAAATTACACATAATACTTTTCGGTTTAGGGTATAATTTTCTAAGAAAAGGTCTGGAGTATACATATATATCATTTCAAAGAAAATTCAATGTACATAGGCCTACAACTTAATAATGAGACTTTTTTTTTAATTTTGGGCATTTATTCATAAATTTATTCATATAACTAAATTAATCAAAATATTGGCCATCAGCAGCGATAACTTCCATCTTTCGGGAAGTCTACGAATTCCGTCGCGGAAAAAATCTTGGGTTTTCGAGGCTATCCATGAATCGAGCCAGTTCTTAGTATCCTCATATGAAGTGAAGTGCTGATCAGCCAACGCATGAGTCATCGAAGTGAACAAATAGTAATCAGATGGAGCAATGTCGGGGCTATACGGCGGGTGGGGTAGCACTTCCCATTTGGTTGTTTCCAGGTACGTTTTCACGACTCACGCAACAGGGCGAGCATTGTCATGCTGAAGAATTATTTTGTCGTGCCTTTCAGCATATTGTGGCCGTTTTTGACGCAATGCTCGACTCAAACGCATCAATTGCAGTCGATAGCGCTGCCCGTCAATGGTTTCATTTGGTTTTAGCAGCTCATAATACACAACACCGAGCTGGTCCCACCAAATGCAGAGCATAAGCTTGAAACCATTAATATTTGGCTTCGCGGTCGATGTTGATTGGTGCGCGGGCGGTCCCTATGATTTCTTTCGCTTTGGGTTATCATAATGTATCCACTTTTCATCGCCGGTCACAATACAATGCAAAAACCCTTCCGTCTTTGCCTTTGAAGCAGTTGTTCGCACATGCAAAAGCGCCTCTCAACATCTCTTGGCTTCAACTCGTACGGAATTCAGTGGCCTTGCTTTTGGATCATTCCCAGTGATTTTAACCGCTTCAATATGGCTTGCTGAGTCACTTCCAACGAAATTGCGAACTTTTTGCGTTTGGCACGAATCTTCTTCGAGTAATTTTGTCAATTCTTCGTCTTCAAACTTTTTTGGCTGGCCAAGGTCGCTCTTCGTCGGTAATGTCGAAATTATCATTTTTGAACCGGTGAAACCACCGAAAACACTCTGCACGCGAAAAAGCATCGTCACCGTAAACTTCCACGAGCAATTGATGACTCTGAGCTGCAGTCTTCTTAGCAAAATAATGCCCAAGTAAAACTTTCCGCAAATATTGTTTTTTTTTCGTGAATTTTCGAAACTTTCCATGGTCCGGTAAATGCGTTGTCAACAATCAACAGGAAATGTTTATACTGGCATTGCCAGCTTATGAATAGAAACTTCAAATGGTATGTATGTCAAAGATGGACTACCATTAGTTTATCGATGTTGCCATCTCTAAAAAAAAGTCTTATTATTAAGTTGTTAGGTTGTTCTCCTTGTTCCTCATTCTTTCCATAAGTTGGGAAATTCTGTGTACAAATTATATTTTTTTATAAATATAATTCAAGGGAGTCTAATGAGTAAAAAAGGTTATTTTAGAGTTACTACACAACAGCTAGACTTTTAGCAAGTAGTGCAAACGCTAAAAAGGTTGAAATATTTCTATTTCGTATCCTAGGATAGCATAAATGATGTGTTCGGATTAATTTAAGGCAGAGAAATTAAATTCAATGACAATTCATAATTTTGTCGCTACCAATTTAAAGCCGTACACTGCCAAGTCGTACCACCACGGTTTTTACGAATTGCTAAAACTCTTTATTGTGCGTGTTCCTTGGTACAAATAAAAGATTTTGCTGAGTTCGTCTATTTTTAGTATCAATTGAGTTTTAGGTCACTTCCGAAAGGCTCAAGCACCTTATACATGCTTACGAGGTCCTATTTTTCCTAATTAGGTAATATTTTTTGGTTGTTATATGGGATATTGTTTACTTTAGACTGTAATCGCACTGTCCGGGGTTTACCAAACCCGCGCGGTACAAAACATCAAAGTTGTGGACAACACACTCTTGGAAGAGATAGACGATGGGGAAATTCAACAAACAAATAACGTTTGTTGAATTCCCCCATCGCCTCTGTCTCTGCCAGGCGTATGTTGTCTACAAAGTTAATCTTTTGGACAGTGTGGGGCCGGCATTATATATATGCTCCATTTTCCGGCATACGGTGGCCAGCGTTTCAAAAGTGTTTAATGATGATCAGGAACTGTTTGCTGTCGCCGCAGAATTTTTTGATATACTTGTACTGGCCTAATCCTTTACTAGCGTTGAAACTTACTTCTTTAAAAGTACCTTAACGAAACAGTTATTACCTTTACCAAAACAAAATTCAATCTTCAAATATCAGCTCAACGAATAAATTAGCAGCTTTATGCACCAGGAAGACTCCTATTGGAGTATTGACCCATTTCGCACTGTAACATTTAATACAGTAAAGGCAGAGTGATAAGAATTGATGCTGGTCCTGCCAATTAGGGTAAAATTTTGAAAACTATGCTTTAAGCATTATCAAGAATTATTTAAGAAAGGTTGAGGTTGAGCCTCAGGAATTTTTGCAGTAGCAAGCGCAAAGCTCAGAAGTATTAATTATTAAATTTGAAAAATGTTGGAAGTAAAGGGTGTTTTTTTTAAAAGCCCGATAGAACTTGAAATTTTTTTATTCGAAAGATGGCAATACTTGGCATTAGCAACAATGTTGGCCTCCAAGGCGTCAATTGTTGCTGGTTTATTCATTTATTCCATTGGTTTACCATTGATTTCACGTAACCCCACAGGAAATAATCGGGAGGTGTTGAATCACACGACCTTGGTGGGCCAATTGACTGGTCCACTTCTCGAAATCAACTTATCGCGAAATTTTGATTTCAATAAGTCGATGGTTTCGGTCGCTACCATTCTGATGAAACCACATCTCGTCCGGATCAATGTCATCTATACTTTCAAACAAAAAATCTTTAATTATGGTGCAGTAACGATCTCCAATGACCACAACGCGAGCTCTGGCCTCAATTTTGAAGAAATCCGGTCTGATGATGCCACCAGCGTGTAAACCGCACCAAACCGTGTATTTCTCTGGGTGTATTGGAGTCTATAGGTAGAGTCTCCTGTGGATTAGTCTCACTCCATATACGGCAATATATATATATGTATTATCAAACCCGTTATCCAAAAATGAGCCTCATCGCTGAATACAATTTGGCGATAAAACAACGGGTCAGTTTGCAACTGCGCTAGAGCCTAGTCGGCGAAAGAACGACGCATATCGTGGTCTCGTAGCTTTAATTCATGCACCAGCTGGATCTTATACGCATGTAGGCCAAGATATTTGCGAAAATTTTCCACGTAGTGGACGGACAGAGCCCCAATCCCTGCGACCGACGACGAATCGATAAATGGGGATCCTCTTCCATACTTTCGTTTACAGTGACGATATTCTCTTCAGTACACGCACATTCCTTCGACGTGTTGGTGTTATTGCTTCATTTAAAGCAGTGATTCCCAAACTGGAGGCCCCCCCCCTAGGAAGGCGCGGCGGCTTGGAAAGGGGGGCGTGCGTACAACTAATATATACATTTTTATACTAGCTAAAGTCTCTGGCCAAAAGACTGCTGAAATATTTTTTTTGGCCGAAAACACTTGATATTGACGTCTAGGCTCATGCTGAAAAAAACTTAGAACACCTTTGGATCCTGGTAGCGCCAGTAATAGCGCTTCTTTACTTATCGACGTATTGTTGTCAAAAATAAATCGGTTGTGTTATGGTGACTTTTTCTGATTTTCAATAAACATTTGCCTTTGGCTACCCAAATCACCAAAAATTAATTACGTGTTCGTATACGAGCAGTATTTGGATTGTTAACGATGCAATTCTCTGCATTAGACTTTTATTACAAACAAAATAACCTAGACTTCTGTCCAAATCATGTCTCCGTATTTTGACAGCTTTGAGAAGTTTCAACACAATAAAGCAATTGCTTTAGCAAATATATATAGCAAATATATTTGAAGTCTGCAACATAGCTAGTGAACTATATTCCAATGTCGGAAATATAAAAATGTAGCGTCAAATCTCAACAGACTTCGCAAAGGGGGCGCGGACTTAAAAAGATTGGGAACCCCTGAGTTAGAGAAAATGTGGTACGAAATCTATCCACAGTTCGACGGATGGCTTGCCCAGATGGACGATTAAGTGCAGCATAAAAATCACGAAGTCGTCTATAAGTTGCGCGAATCGACGACTGATTTTCGAAGTAAATTTGGATAATTTGGTAGCGTTGTTCAAGCGTGAGTCTATTCATGATGATTTGCCAGAGTAAACTGAAACAAATAAAAAAAAAAACACTTTTTGGTTAAAATTTAATTTTTTGAATTTCAAGTTCTATCGGGCTTAAAAAAACACCTTTTTTATTTAGAATAAGAGAGAGATTCCATTGTCAACGGTTATTTCCCATTAACAATGGACTCTTTCAAAATTGTTCACCATATTGGCATACACCCAAGAGTTTCGTACCCCAATAGACTACTCATCAGGAGCTACCTTTTCGACTCTTTTTTATAAGCCTGGTGTCAAAGCTAGCTTTACAACTAATGTTGGAAGCAATATTTCGAACTTACCACTTTCACTTATATACAGTGCAAATTACTACAAGGGTACGAATCTAAATTGACAGTAAAATTTACTATTATTCACGTCTATGCGCTTTTATAAATATTTTTTATTTAGAATAAGAGAGAGATTCCATTGTCAACGGTTATTTCCCATTAACAATGGACTCTTTCAAAATTGTTCACCATATTGGCATACACCTAAGAGTTTCGTACCACCAGGCTTATAAAAAAGAGTCGAGCTACCTCCCCAATAGACGAAAAGGTAGCTCCTGATGAGTAGTCTATTGGGGTACGAAACTCTTGGGTGTATGCCAATATGGTGAACAATTTTGAAAGAGTCCATTGTTAATGGGAAATAACCGTTGACAATGGAATCTCTCTCTTATTCTAAATAAAAAATATTTATAAAAGCGCATAGACGTGAATAATAGTAAATTTTACTGTCAATTAAAAAAAAACCCTCTAGATAAGGGAATTTGGTCCCGTTGTAATTTTCACTGCAACAAGTCGAGAGTTTTCAGCACATCGGATGTGGGTTTTCGCACAACGTTTATAGGGTACGTGTGAAAATAATAATTTTTATCGTAAGATAATATTCTCCGTTTTCGAGCCTAAATTTACATCCAGAGCACTATCACTCTGTCTATTTATCCATCTATAGGAAGAGTCAGAAGGCCTTCTCTAGAAAGGGTTTTGGAAGTTGTTTTTCATTCTGAGGAAGCAAATACGGAGGGCTTTAGGATAAGTTTAGAAATTAATATCATATGATTCCCCAGAAGGAGTCATACTGAAAATAAGTCATTTCTAGAAGTACTACCCATCATTCCAAAGTACTGCAAGAGAAACAACTCCTTCTTGGAATGAATTCTTTTACCGCGGACATGGAAATCTAATTCATTGTGCTTCGAAGTGGTTCAAATAAAGTCTTTCTAGAAGTACTTATAGCAATTCATTCCGAAGTACGGAAAAGAGGTCCTTCCTAGAAGTCCTTCTCGAAGGCAACAAATCACCTAAAAAAAGCCATATTCTTAGTGTTCACTGAAAATGCTCTAAACCAATTTTCCCCTTAAATGTGTGTACTTCATTTCGAATACTAGTCGTAGCTCTAAAAAATGCTTAAGGTACGTTGTCCTCGACGCGGCCGCACGACAGCGACTCGCTCATTCCATATAAAAACTCGTTTCTGTCTCATTTTGAAAATGAGTTTTTATATGGAATGAGCGAGTCGTTGTCGTGCAGTCGCGTCGAGGACAACGTATACCTTTAGTTCTTTTTTCTAAAAATCGCTCACCTCCTGATTTGTATATTTGAACTCCAACTATCATTCAGACAGAAGTCATCGACATGAAAACAACCATTGCAGACAATTCCCATTATGAGAAAGTGTTTCTCGACCTGTAAAGACGTTCTATCAACATCTTTAGTTCCATGTCTTCGCTTCGCCTTCCTTTGTCTCCAGTACTCCTTTATTTGCACTTTTGTCAGACGTTATCAGTAAGAAATGTATTGGAACACAAAGTTTCCATCGGAAAGTTTTCCGATAGTAAAGAATATTTTTCCATCCCAATCGTACACACAAATAATTTTCTTAGAAGGTCAGGTTCCCGGAGCACTGTCTCTTATCTCTTTATAAAATGATAATGCATGGAGCTGTAACGACAACAATAACAAATAACAATGATGGTGTCTTGGATGTAATTAGCGAAACAATTAAAATTAAATGTTGATAATGGACTGCATTGTGGGGTCAGAGTTGCTTGAGCTTATATGAATCCTTTTTTTCGTGTTATCTTCAATATTTGTTTAGACTTTTCGAATTGTTTACACAATTATCATTTTTATTGATAAACGCAGAGTCAGAATTCAATATGGCATTGAACTGAGATTTGAGCGGTTATCAGCACAAATTACGTGATTGAATGGGGATTGATTGAAGGTAGGTAGGAAGGTCGTGTTTTGACGCGTATAATTACGAAGAAGTCATCAAAAATTACTATGCAGCAAACAAACAAATCTCGATTTGGGTAACTTTGACTATGAACAGATTTTCAAATTAGGAATTTGATAGAAAAATGATGTTGCTAATATGCATGGTTGCCTATATACTAGACGAGCCGTTCATAAAAGTTTGGAAATTCTATACGCACAATGGCATGACCTGTCTTGAGAAATTAAGATGATGATGAAGATGCAAGCGCAATCTTTTTTAAGCTTTCACTTTTATCAAGCTGTTTGCACCTTCTGAATTTTATACCTCAAACACCTCCTCAATTTTATGCTTTATGGCAATTACATTTCATTATTATGTTGGGAGATTAACACATAATGTCTATGGACGGAAGAAGAAGAAGCATCGATAATGATCTGACGGAATGATGTTGTGTCACAATCACAAGTCAAAATGGAAGCTTGGATCATAATACAAAATTGCCGTATGCCATGCAACAAAAATGACAAACACATTGCTTATCATAAAAGATTTCAACATTTGGTAATGGCAATCAAGATATCTATGAGGAGTTAAATTAAAATTCGAAGTTCCGAAGATGTAGTATAAACTTCTAATTTATTAAATCCAAGACACTAGTCGCAGTTTCAACGCTTTTCAAGTGTATATTCATCCATTTCATTAGAGTTTTCTTATCTAACCGAAAGCGACGTCACCGCATTTATTTCTTCCTGCATAGATACTTCTTCACTCTGACATAATATCTACCCATTCATACAATTGGCGATCTATCATGTGCACCAGCTGCCACAGCCACCAGTTGTCGTGTTTCATAATAAGCTTAACAGAATAATATACATAAGATAGAATAAATTCTTTTTCTCGTCATTTTATGACGTAAATTTTGATAGCTAGACTTTTCTGATTATTATTTTTTTATTCTCTACCGGTCGCTGCAAAATTTGCATTGAACATTTCAAATGAATGCGCGTTGTGTGAAGGTGAGTCGCGACTTGAGCCCCATATTTAGATAGTCGGGCGTGAATCGCAAACGATGATAATTGGTGCTCCATACAAACGCTAATTACGGGTATGCGTAATTGATGCGAGGCCAAAAATGAGGTGAGAATAGGCTTTGTTTGTTCTGAACGTACTATGTGTACACAGATACCTTAATCGATCGGACAATGGGTGAAGAGACATTGCATTATGAATAAAGAAGCTCGCTCGTGTGCCTGCATTATATTCAGCCTGACTATCATGAAAAATTCATTAGATATAATTGCGTGAGGCAGTAAAAATCTCGCATATGTTGCGTATATGACCTGTTTCGGATGATACACAGCTTGAATGAATCAATGCACATATTGCATGAAAGTGAATTGACTGATTACGGAAGGAGAAATCAAATTGTTCCGTTTCCTAGAATAAAATGCGGTAAAGAAATGTTTTGTCGGATTTGTTTTTCTAGACGTGTCTAATGCCTCCAAAATCAGAAGTGGCATTCTGTAAGGCGATAGGCGACAGTGAATTATTTTTTTGTATCGTCTAAAGTGGTGCTCACACCAAAGCGGCACGAATTTTTCGCCGCGGACTTTTTGTGTTCATACCGAAGAGCGCGGCGCGAGTAATTCGCTGGGTACTGTCAGTTCACAGCTGATATCATGTTGTTTCCTTAGAGAAGGTATTAAATAGACATATGGAATGGGATTAGACATGATAGAGAATAACGGAAACAACTGGAGTAGCGCTCCCCCAGAATTGTTCCCCGATTTTCTCGGGAAGTACGTAAGACTTACTTAAATGCTCAACTAGTCAATACCTAAGACAGAGAATATTCGCGACCGAAAAAAATGCTGCAACACTGGCGAATATTCGCGTTGTTGTGAACATCTTGATAGAACGCAGTGTGTTATAATTTTGACGCCGCGGAAAATACGCCGCGAACGATTCGCTGACGCGACGGTGTGTGGGACGCTTTACTCAGAGGTGTCCAACTTAATTTTTACGTGGGCCACATTGTTAGTTTGAAAATAGTAATAAAATAACCGGCCAAACATTTTTTTAATCGTCTGTAACGCAAAACGGAAGGCTGTTGCTAAAATTCACCGTTACTTGAATAACATGTAATAGTTCCATTTGGACACATGTAGATCTCAATTTTTTTATTCACCCAGCCTTTGATTTGATTAATTGACAAAAATTTAAAAATATGGAAGAAAACCCTCTGTTTCAGGTAAAGTTTTGTTTTAATAGAGGGATAATAAATCTGGCCGATATTATCTGGTCTTTCGGAGCTATCGGTATAACTGTTTCGCGTTATTTTTTTATGTCGCTCAATTAGCGATAGAGATGGGATTTGCCGACTGGTTGCCTAGTTGACTCAAACTTGGCCATGTCAGCTGGGGAGACCGTTTGCATGCTCCATGACGTTCACATGCGGATCGTATAGTATAGAAAGACAAATTGCTGCATCGGCATCATCTGTCCAAAGCGCCTTTTTAGCGAAGTTCGCCCGCAAAGCTGCTGGACAGGTCTAATTCTGAATGTATATAGCAGTACAATGAACCTGGAATGGCGAGCAGCCGAATGTAATTGATTCCTCTCGATACGTACACTCTAATAAATTTTTACTCTTATAATAGAAGGAAACTTTGTTTCCTTCTATTATAATAGTGAAATTACTCTGCAATCTAAATTTGCAAATCAAGTGTAATTTTACATAAAAAATATTTAAAAAAGTACTCCAATATATTAGCAAATTTACACCGTGCTATGTGTAAAAACACTCCGTAATAATAGGAATATAATGCGGTTTCACTCTTTTTTCGTTGTAAAGATTTCAGTTCAGAGAGAGAGATCAGTTTTTCTGCATGGGAGCTTGCAATATGGTCTTTTTTTGTGCGACCTGTACACTTGTTCTTCTTCTCAGTACCGTAACTGAGCCGTTTATAGGCAATTTCGAGTCAACGTTACATTGCATATCATTTCGGAGTGTAATGTTGCAAGCACTAAATATTTCCTATCCGCACATGTACGGAAATTTTGGACCACGCCGAGATTATATCTCGGGACCTCTAGATTACTATAGCATCGTAGAGTGCGACTCAAACAAGTGAGCCACAGAGCGTGTACACATGAGTTCTAAATACGGAGAATTTTCGGAAAAATGTGTTACACTGTGCTAAGTACAGCCGATTGAAGTATGACAACTGGAGAGCACGCTACAAAAAATGAGTAAAACTTCAAATGCACGTTGTAAAAATACACCACAAATCCGAATTAAACACAAATAAACGTTGTAAAAATGCACCAGAAAATCTGTATAATTCAGAAGTGTAGCGTAAAAATGCATTTCACACCGATTTTGGTGTACTTTTCTTATTTTACACAGAAATTGTTGAAAAATGCACTCTGTATGTGATTATAAGCGGGAAAAAGTGTAAAATTACCGCATTTTCAGCGGAAATTTAAATTCACTTTTTAGAGTGTAGTTCATTATATTGCCTGCATCAGAGCTAGAAGGTACACGAAAAAGAAATGAAAGCGACGTTAATCTATCGCCTTGCAGAATGGTACCGGTCCACTATTATATATTTGTAGGAATTTTCGAATCGAATGCATACTGCCGTTTGTTTTTTTTTAAATTTCAAACCTTCAGTGATTATTTTGTCTACTAAATTTCTAACAATTTTTTTCTGTGTTTTCTTTTTCAGTTGCTGTTATGACACTTAAGGTAAGAATACTCAATCGATTTTCCGGCGTTATAATTTGGCTTAAATCTGTTGACTGATGGTTTTTCATATCACTAATCACGCAAAACAACTGTCAAGTGTCTGCTGTTTGAGCCAGCAGCTGCAGCCTTAACCGGGAAGTTAAACGCGATTGCAACTAATATTAAAACATTTGTACCGAAAAACTTCCTAAATCGAAATCCACCTTTAAAAATTTACCTTTCACTTTCAACTTTACTTAAACAGTAGGGTAGGGCGGGGCTAGTTGAGCATAGGGGCAAGTTGGGCAATCGAAATATCTCCGAAACTATTCATCGCACGCAAAATCATCATATAGCGGAAATAACGAGTCGCAGGAGTAGAACTTATCGCACAAACGTCAGTAGCGACTCGTCGATAAACTGAAGTACACGCGCGCATTGTTTATTTTGTGACCAAAAAGTGAAATAATCGTAAACCTCAATATTTCGTCTGAAATAGTCAAATATTATCCTTCTTTAATCAGATAAGTGTTAAAAGTTCATAAATTTATTGTACTTTTGATATGTATATAGTTTCTGGATATAATACTAACCGTTTTTTTATAACCTCAATTTTGTTTCAAAATTTCGGGTTGGGGTTAGTTGAGCTATAGTTGCTCAACTAACGCCAACCCTACATTTTGAAGCTATAGTTGCTCAACTAACCCCAACCCTAAATTTTTGAAACAAAATCGATTTAGGAGGTGTTCACACTTACGGCCAGATTACGTAATCTGTGCAAATTACTTCATTTGAGCTGTCAAATTCCATATATTTTTAAATTCACCACACCTCAGATTACGTAATGTCGTCAGATTAAGTACAAGTGTGAAAACCTCCTTAAGTTTTGTTGTTTTGTCATTTAAAGTCTATAAATAAAAAGTTGATTATGAAACGGAAAATTTATTTCATGCCTAGTTAAAATTGAACACATGGTTCAGCTAAACTTTCTATGTGCTCAATTTGCCCCATACCCTAGCTCAACTTACCCCACCTATGGGGTAGGTTGAGCATATTTGACTTTCTTCATTTAAACAGATACAGCTCCATAATTTGACTTTTTAGAAATAATTTTGTGGGGCACTTTTGCAAAGGGATATATTACCAATCTATCAGTATGCATAAGAAGCCATTAAGACTTACCGTTGAGGAGCTATAAACGCTCAAGTGAAAAATTGCTCAACTAGCCCCGCCCTACCCTAGAGCGTCGATTATCCGAACTAATGTCGACAGGGATGGTTTAACTCATTGCCGGACACAACGCCAAAATTTGACACGATTTGTATGTCAAATGCTCAAAATTGGACATCTATAGACGTTCTGTCCGGGAAAGGGTTAAATTCATTTGGAATGAAACTTAAAAATTTTTAAATTGAAAATTTAGAGTACTTAAACTTACTTACTTACTTAAACAGTAGAGCGTCGATTATCCGAACTAATGTCGACAGGGATGGTTTAACTCATTGCCGGACACAACGCCAAAATTTGACACGATTTGTATGTCAAATGCTCAAAATTGGACATCTATAGACGTTCTGTCCGGGAAAGGGTTAAATTCATTTGGAATGAAAATTAAAAATTTTTAAATTGAAAATTTAGAGTACAGCCGCATTTAATAATATATAATAATAATAATTTTATTTCATGCCAATTCATTTATACATCAAATTAATACATGTAACATAACTAATGTAAAGAAGTGTAAATCAAATCCATTTTAAATATTCAAGTTAAAAAAGAATGCAAAATTTATGTACAATATGATATACAGCAGTTAGTTACAATTTTCGTACAGTCTACCTATTGGCCGTCTCACTAAGAGCTGAAGCTCGAGTTGTGAGGCGGTTCGACTAACCACAGTTAATTAGATTAAAATCACTAAAACTGACAGGCTCATGCATATATGTATATAAAAAAAGAAGAATGTGTTTTAATTAAATAATTCGGTATTATCACGGAAAGAAAAAATAAAAGAATAATAAGGTTTAACTTAATTGTTTAAAGTATAATATTTGATCAATGCTTTTTTGAATAAAATTAAATTCGGTAATTTACATATGGCTAATGGAAGTTTATTAAACATTCTTGGAGCAGCAAAAAAAGCGTGCCTGGCGGCAGATTGGGTGTAGTATCTGGGTTCTTCTAAGGAACCTCGAATATATCGACGCGTCAGGTAATTTATATTAGATATTAGAGGAAAAATTCGCCGATGGCTATACACAAATTTTAAAATTTTCATATTATATAGTACTGATATGGGCATTACATGAAATTCATTATAGATGAGGCTAGTACTGTAGCGCAAAGGTTTCTTAAGACATATTTTTATAATTCTTTTGTGAAGACTTATCAAAGGTTGTAGACTGCTAGCAGTTGCTCCACCCCAACCTACAATGCCATAATTTATAACTGACTGTACAAGTGAGGTGAAAATCATTTTGAATAGTTCTTTCGATAAAATGGATCTAAGCTGGACGAATTTATATATGATTTTCCTCAAACGGTCACAGACATAATTCACATGCACATCCCAACGCAAGTTTTTGTCAATGATTATACCCAAATACTTGTATTATCTTTATTTGGCAGAGCTGGGCAGTTACAATGCTCACTATTGGAACACCCGTCATGCATAATTATGCGGTCTACTATAGGTGGTACCCCAATAAGTGTAAAAGGTATAACAACTGTCTACATTCAAACAAACTGAATTGCTACTTAACCAAAGCTGAATTAGTTTCATTCCGTTGTTTGCTCGTCGGAATGTATCGGTCCACGTGACGCCATGAAACAAAGCAACAGTGTCGTCCGCGAAAGCATGCATGTCACAACTCATAATTTTTAACTTTAATAAGTCATTGATGTAAATTAAAAATAAAACTGGACCTAATACTGTACCCTGAGGTACACCAATATTAATGTTGAGTTTGCTGCTTATATGATTCTGTAAACGCACTTTTTGTGTTCTACCACTAAGATAGCTTTTAAAAATTTCCAATGCTACTCCTCTAATACCAATTTTCTCCATTTTGGCAAGTAGCTTTTCGTGACTTACAGTATCGAAAGCCTTCTTAAAGTCAAGAAATATTCCCAGGCATTTCATACCCTTATCCAGGCTAGAAACGATAGATTTCGTCACGCTGAATATAGCATCGTCTGTGCTTTTTGAATTCCTGAATCCAAATTGATTATCCGAAAGAATTTTCTTATCCTCTAGATATTTTACGAGCCTATTTTTTAAAGCTTTTTCCAGAATCTTTGCTATAGTTAATATGACCGATATGGGGCGATAATTATCTAAAACACTTTTATCTCCAGTTTTGTAAATAGGTGTTACTAAGGCTGACTTCAATACAGACGGAAACACACCTTGAGATAGGCATAGATTGAAGACATGAGCTAGTGGAATAGCTAGAGTCACAGAGTTGTCTTTCATGATATTAGAATGAATTCCATCTAAGCCGGGAGAGGTATTCGATTTCAATTCATTGATAAGCCGAATGATCTCATCATGACAAATTGGATTCAGAAAAATTGAACCGCAATGATTATCATTTATGGCTAACATACCTCCAGTAATAGGCTTAATATTAGTTGTGATTTTGTGCCCGATGTTTACAAAATGCTTATTGAACTCATTTGTAATATCATTTTTCCTGTCACTAGAAATTATTTCACCTGAAGATGAGATAATCTGATTGACAGTATTACTAGGTTTAATTTTGGTGTCAGTAGCTTCATTAATTGTAGCCCACATTCGTTTGAGATCATTCCCGCAGCTTGAAATTTTATTTTTAAAATAATTATCTTTAGTCTGTTTAATTAGACGAGTTAATTTATTTCTATAGTTTTTAAAATCATTTTTTAATTTCGTATTAAATGGCTGGTTTTTATTTTTTTTAGCAAGCACATTTTTCTTCCTGATTGATGTTAATAGACCATTACTCATCCAAGGCTTTAGTTTTCTTAGTTTACTAGCAACTTTAATCTCAGTATGAAGGCAGCTGTTATAAATATCTAGCAATTTATTATAAAATAAGTTAAAAGATAATTCAGCGTCCACTTCATTAGTGACATAATCCCATGTCTCACTGTTAAGCTTTATAGAGAATTCTTGTTTATTTATGGAATTCTTTTCGTATGAATTACATTTCACTTCTTTCTGAGTTCCATTGAAAATTATATTTGCAAGTACAGCATAGTGGTCTGTTATACTTTGATGGTAGATAGCGGAATCTAGCATGTATTCATTATTACTTTTCATAAAAATATGGTCAATGCAACTACCTTTAGTAGATCCCTGTCTGGTACACCCATATAAATGTTTATTGAAACCCAGTGGCGTGGCGTGAATTTGAAGTAAAGGGAAGCAGTAACGTATAATTCTACATTAAAGTAAATTGTCTAGCTGGGAAACAGTCGAAATTAACAAAATTATTTGTCGTGATTATAACGACATGCCTACTTGGGACATGCAAAATTGTGGTATACTGTTTTGCGTATTGTCGGTAAGCGAATTTTTCTATGGAAATGTATACTATGCTGTTATATTTGCAATGACATGTTAAAACACCTAATAACTTTGCACGTACAAGAAATTACGAACACACATTCCGCCAAGCATAAAAAAGCTTCAAATTAAAATAGCGACACTTATCTTACCGTCCGCCATATAGCGGACATATAGCGGAAAATATCGGAAACACAAAAGTTCCCCCTATGAGAACGGATGGCAGAACAAGCCATTATTTCAGTTACAACTTTTGGTACGAACTGGACACATCTGTTGGTAAATTTTACATGAAGCAACTAAAAATCCACCTCCAACGACGAATTCGTTCTCGTACTAACTCTACTCCGCCGCCCAATCCCCCGGTAAATCTACTCCACAAGCTTTCACCTTTCATACAGGCATTATTTCGCTCCGCTTCTGTCTCGCCGTGACTGGCGACTGTAAACTCTCTCGCTGTGGATTTTTTTTCGTGAGACAGGTGGGTTGGTGTATTGGTTGGAGTGGAGTGGAGTGCGCATGCTAAAGTAATTTTATTTGTTGCGACAGGGTTGCGTATGATTTTATGTAATATACATGAAAACCGTGTGTAGTGTACAAGAAAAATTACAAACAATGTTCATGATACGTTATGCTTCTCAACTTTTTTATTTTGAAAGAAGAAGGGAAGCAATGCTTCCCTTGCTTCCAAAGACACCACGCCACTGTTGAAACCATATTCATGAAGAGTGTCTAAATACGTATGCCCTAAGCAGTCTATATTTTGTTGCATAATATCTATATTTATATCTCCAATTAAAATATGATGCTTATAAGCTTTATTGCTGTTCAAGAAAGTTTCCAAATTATCAACAAAGTTATACACATTTGTGTCATTAGGTGATCGATACAAACACGATACTAATATCATACTTTGTTCAACTTTTATTTCAAAGTGTAACGAATTTACTTCGTCAAAATCTAAATTAATTAGTTCATAGTTGAAATTGTTATGAATATAAGCAACGATGCCATCGCACTTATTATATTTAGTTGGCTTAATTATTTTCTTAAAACCTGGAATTTCATATCCGGAAATATCATGAGCAAGCCATGTTTCTGACAGTACTATTACATCGAAATCAGTTTCTAAATGAGATAACCAAAGGTGGAATTCACCAAAATTTTTTGAGATACTTCTTATGTTTAAATGCAGTATTCTGATGCTTTCATTATCCGATTTACCAAAAAAATCTTTACATTGAGTTTGATCATAAATAAGAGCCGAGTTAATATTATGTGACAAATTATGATCATCGATTATGTGAAAAACATTCATTATTAATAATTAAAAAGCAAGTTACAACAAAAATTTTAAAAAGAAGAAAAACAACTATTTAGTTTCCCAAAATATCAATATCAATTTTGTGGATTGGGAAGATTATGCTTTTGCGCCAATCTTCGGGGATTACCTCGTCGTTCCATATTTTCAGCAGTAGCACATGTATAACGTTGGTCAGGCACGTTCCACCATGCTTCAGCAGTTCTGCAGTTCCTTAAACGAGTAACCCAAAAATTATGGGAATTCGCGGCGGTGCGATGGGGAAGGCTGTTAAGGCATAGGTTCGTTGTTTTTAACAACAGAACAACGAAACGGGGGACTATCCAATTGTTGTTTCAAGCTCATAGTCATAGCACTACGATTAATAACCTTGCAAAAAATGCAGGGTCCTCTTTCAGCTTTTTAGAAGCTCAAAACATGCCTGCAGTCAACACTCCCTTTCTTTATGCCTGGGAGAAGACGAGGGAGAAATTGCGCTGCAAGATTTCTCATGTGAAAGTCTTCGGATAAATTGCTCTAAGCTCTTTGATATTTCATACATCGAAAGCAATAGATCGTCTATAGTTTGACTATGCCTTTCACGAACTGTAGCATTGATTTTGGTGGCAACGTCAATTCTTGGCACTGAGGTGCGTCCCGAACGGGGTCGGTTTTCTTTTAACATTTCACCACCATTAATAAAGTGAAAACCACTCGTAGACTCTGGTTTTACTTAAAGACAGTGTTAAGCATTACAATGGCTTCCCCGGCCAAATTCCCTAAAAGAAGAACCAAATTTCACTGCCACGCGTTTCTCTCGGAAATCGACCACCACGAAATCGGAAAAGTTATTTCACTAAAAAAAAAACCTTACGGGCGAACCGATGAAATCACAACGATAGAACTTCGCACACTAAAGGTTTGTGTTCGTAAAGACGACTCATGGGATCATCGCTCAGCGATCGTAAAAATCCAAAAAGCCTATTGTGTTGTCGGTATATGTTGTCCAAAATCCTGCAAAGCAGTTAACTCATTGTAAAAGTCAAACCTGGGCGGTTCTGCTCCCTATTTCGGTCAGCTTGTATGGGAGCAGCACTTGCGAAGTTGCCGCTATGTTCACCGAAAAGCAAGGTTTCCTCAATTTCTGTTACTATCGATTTTCAAGTCGATAAACTTTCAAATATTGATCTAGAATTGAATCGCAAGCGAAAGTGACAGTTGATTGGCCTTACCTTACGTACCTATACTTTGCCAGTTGCGTTGGGCCGTAAAAGGGTGACTCCTAAAATATACTTTATAAAAAAACTGTGTTAATTAAGAGACTTTGCGAGAAACCGTATTTTATGACACGTAAGTGCAGGAAATGCACAATAAGGGGTTGAGCCAATCTATAGTGATTATGAAACACTTTTTACACTTTAAATTGCAACCTCAATTTTTTAATTGGTGACTATAAGAGAATAATCTCTCCGGCACGTACGCCTCAGGCTCGTGATCTCTGTATGGGGTATCTATTAATTTCACACCGTTTCCTTAGAAATATTTTGTTCCTTCTGCTCTGCCGATCGATCGAAATGTAGATATGACTGAAATCAAACCTCTAAACTATGAAATCAATTTTAACCATAATTTTTCGAAATGTTAAACGATTTATTTCAAATTGGTATCTGCAAAGCAATTTAATAATCACAACTTATCAAAATGCACTTTAATCGCGCAACCTACTTAACAAGTCCAAGCAATGAAAAAAGGCTTGTCAAATTCAATTCGATCCGCTTAAGGTTACAACTTTCTATGCAAATCCATGCAATTTAAGTTGAACCTAAATTACGAGTCAAACTACCGACTACCAGATTTAGATTTCTGTATGCACCTGTGTACCTTGTACTTTAAGCAAAACTACTGCCTTTATCCAATGTGGTGGCAAGCCCACTGATATCTTTTGACATTAACTTCCATTAAACTAAACCACAAGTCTGTACCAGTATATAGAGAGTAATGTTTGCCGTTCAAGTACGTCTGATTATACGGGCACTATAATAGCACTCTGCTTTATAACCTGATGCACTTTTGCCAATCGTGGACAGGTCTTGGGCAACTTCTCCGTGTATACACCGTGGGAGTTTGCTACCATTTTTGTCAAGTTGTAACTCCTTTGGTCGTTGGTGATGTGGATTTGGATAGTACTGATTGGGTTGGATGGAAGGTTTATGGTGAAAAAAATATAGTCAAAGATGCAACTTATAGGCTTTTTAGTGAAGTCGAAAAGTACTTTCTTGATAGCATCTTTTTTTTCGGTTATCCTTATTATGAACTCGAAGCATATGCACAGGAACGCGAAGCTTGACGACGATTATCCGTATCATTGTTTGTCAGATTCGGCTCTGCAATGAATTTTGGGGGCCGTCTGCGGGCGAGGGGTACTACCACGAGTTGTATAAACTGTAAGAAAAGCTAGGACATGTAAGCCGTATGGATGACAATCGCAAACTGAAGAATGGCTTGACGGATTGTCAGATTGCGTGGACGAGAGAGAGCTCGCTGGGAGTATTCAGTAGGTGAGGACGCCCACCATATGCTGGGCTGGACAATAATCGATGCCAATATCTCAAACAGTCAAGGCCCGGCGTAAAGCTATGCGGCCATATTGATGATTAGACTTCTTATGACTGAAAATGAAGGATTTAAATCGTAAATTCATCTTTAATTAATTAAAAGTAATCATTTTATCCAAAAATTTTAACAATTTTTTTATTGGTTTGATTCAAAATTTACTTTCAACACAAACTGTTCTGCGTTGTGTATATACGATTACAGAACACCCATATAATAATTTGACGAATGAAATTGATTGGCAAAAATATCACCTTGACTCCTATAATATGCTTATAGTGCAAAACATGTACCTAAATATCTCCTGTCAGATGACAGTTACTGCGCGACAGTCGACATATAGAGAAATTTAGCCAAAACATATTTTTCAGGTTTACATCTAGATTAACTGTGCGTAGGCATATGTGGCGGCTGGCTCCACATCACATTTTAAATGGCCATAGTAAATTACTCATATGTTCACCTGATGTACACACGCAAAAACAGCACTCATAAATAGATATACATACGCGCGACGTTTTAACATGTTTATCGCGCATTTATAATGTCGTTATGGTCATTTTTTTGTTGCGATGTTGTGATGTCTTTCGCCGCGCAGTGAAAGTGTTTCCAAATCTAAAGAACCAGTCGCCAAAGTACTCGACGTATACGAGTACGAGTCATGCAATGCTGAATAGCCATACTGTGATTAAACCTTCCATTTTTGTCCTGTAATTATGCGCTTATTTTGATTAAATGCAGAGAAAAAACGGATACAACAGTGTCAGGTGTAAATATGGCATGAACCATGAACATATGCGGTTTGCTATAAACATATGCATACAGCCTTTCATCTTCATGGGTGTACTGCACGGTCTGGTACTATTTACAATAAGTTCAAAGGCACAGGTGCTTGAAAGAAAAGTTTATGAGTCGCGATATGGCCTTGGGCTAAGAAATCTTTGGACAATATTGCCAGCAGATGAAGATGCTGATGACGATCGCGCGACAATATGGATATTTTATGTTTTTGTTATTTTTCTGGAAAACTATAGAGAGAGACGGACAAGCTGGACAGTTTCGTTGAAGCAATGAATCATTTTCATATGGTAAAATAAATCGATGGCTTTTTCTCATATATTGTCAATTATGTACTTTCTAATAGACCTGGGGCTCACAATCTTTTCCAGTGCATGCCCCCTTGCAGAACCTGGCACCCACCAAAGAAAATTTCGCTCAAGAACCGAAGAAGGCGTTTTGCAGCTTATTTTTTTCTCTTTTGTTAAGAAATAATGAGTGAAAATTTGCCATCATTTGGAACAATCTCCCAGAGTTTTTGGATTAATCAGATCAGCTTGAAATCTATTTTCGCAATTCAAATTTATGAGCAGTTTCAATGCTTACATTTAAACTTAAGGGTGGTCCAACGATGGTCCAAATTTTCAATGACTCTGAGATATAATTGAGGTTGAATATCGTTAATGTGCTGAATTATCTCATTCTTTAGCTCTTGAATTGTTTTTGGCTTATTGACGTACACTTTTTCTTTTAAATATCCCCAGACATGGGCGTAGCCAGGGGGGGGGGGGGGGGGGTTGGGCAGGGAGGTTGAACATTAAGGGGTGAATTCATAGTCCTCACTTAAGGAATAAGTATAAAGGAATGCTTATTGGGACAAACCGTCACTTATAAATGCATAAGGAGGTTTTCACACTTGTACTTAATCTGGCCAGATTACGTAATCTGCGGTGTGGTGAGTTTAAAAATGTATGGAATTTGACAGCTCAAATTAAGTAATTTGCACAGATTACGTAATCTGGCCGTAAGTGTGAAAACCTCCTAACCTCATTCAATAAAATAATTTAATTCAGAAGCATAATTAAAGTAACTGACAAATAAAATGTAAAAAAGTATCTAGTAGCTGCAAAACAACAAACATTTATTTTTCAAATACATATGAGCGACTGAATTGTAAAATTTAGAAGGGTTCCCTAGGGATTCTTTAAGTATAAGTAAAGACTATGAATTCTGCCCTAAATGTCTGGAAAAATACTTATTTTTTTGCTATTTAAAATAAGTTGCAATGCAAAGTTGAAAAAATGTTCATTGTACTACTATAGGGTGCCTTACCCACTTGTGGAAGAGAGTATCGACTGCACTTACGTCCCATAACGTATACGGTTTCTCGCAGTGTCTCCTAATTTGACACAGTTTTTCAGTCGAACACTATTCATTCAGAGATCTAGCGGCCTGTGTCCATCGACCAGTAATGTAGGTTACGTCACTTTCGATTGCGATTTAATTCGCTAGCTTAGCTAAGACATTAAGTCTTGACAATTGTTTGTTGCTTTTCTGTAGTTACAGCTTTCCAAGTACTGCTCCCTTCAACAGCTTTGGTTTTTACAATCTGGTTTGCAAAATTTTGGACAACATCTTAGGTGTGGAATGCCCTACCACCATCAACCGCAACAATACTGTCTAAATAGATAAATTAATATTTATGGGGGAGTTGAATTTCCACTCAGACTAAGTACTTTGGTCTTGTTTATTTTTTTATTTATCTTGACTGCATTTGACTCCTTTTCGATATCCAGAGCTATAACGCTCAGATCGTTGATTTTGTGCGAGAGTACTTAATCCTCCGTCGGGCGCACCCGGCCTGACAGGCCAGCAAAACAGTTTCTGCTCTGCTCCACGCTAGTAGAGGGACCCACAACTTTTTAGCTATGTTCACTGGTCTAACTTTAAGAATCTCACACAATGCCTACCTATAGTTTTCCATGGTCCTTTAGACAGTTGTGTGGTAAGAACTCTGGCTTCACAGGCCGGGTGTGCCTGACCGCTTCATAATTTAGAATGTGCCTAAACTACGCAAAAGCACTGCATCAAATATGGTTTTTCCACATTTAATTTGGATCATTAAGAACCTTTTCAAATAACGATTATCAATTTAGACTGCCTGCCTTTTATTAATTTAAATTTTTCTATAACGAACAATGGATGAGGTATTTTTCAGAAAAAATTTCGCTCTTTGTTTTTTTTTCTGGTAAACCGATAGTTTTATTTCTGTATTATACTGTTTAGTAAATAGATTTTTTAGTTCTATATTTAGTTTAATTACATCCCTTAGACACTATTAACTTAATTTCCTAAAAGTATCTGAAATTTATAGTAACATATTAAGAAAAAAAGAGCACTCAGGCCGAGTGCGCCCGATCTTGTTTTGATTTGAGGTGCGCCCGACGGAGGGTTAAATGTCAAAACTTTATCATACAAGTTCCACGGCGTCCCGGCAGCTTAAGTCGAATGAGCAAAAAACTACAATCGAAAATCCTGCCCAACTTCGGTTTAAGCTTTACTGTGGGATTTCGTTCTGGGGAGGGTTAGCTAGGATTCCCGATGTTATTGTAGAAGTGTTGAGGTGCAGCTGGATTGAGCAGCTAAAGAGATCGAACTCACAGTTGAATAAAGAAGATAGAGGAGCATCTGAATCGCGTGGGCTCCTATTTGGAAGAGGAAAAGCAGCTTAAGCTCGTGCTCCTATTTTAAGGAAGAGCATCCCTAAATGTCTCCAGCCGACTATCGGATAATGTTTCCTTATATGGATGCTGTGGATGTGAGATAAGAGGCTTCTCGGTATGTTTCGGCAGGAGATGCGATCCTGTAGAACCAAGCAAAGCCAGAATTTAAAACGGACATTGATCTCGCAAGTGGAATATGCAGTCCAAAAGAAAAATATAGCACTGAATATAAACGAGCTACGGTCTAAAAAGCAGAAACGGAGGCCAGTTGAATGTAATCAGAATCACCAGTAAAAGTATAAACACGTTCAGGGGCCGTTTTTCTTTAAATGGTTTTGAAAATCATTCTCGACTGTCCTTTCCTAAAATTTTAAAAACCGGCACGACAGTCCAACATTGGACTAACGCCGCAGATGTGTTAGTGACATCCAATTCCCAAGATCTTAACTGCTTTTTTGCTAAGGTGTTGAGATCAAAAACACGCTCAGCTATGTTATTTATCCCCATAAATGGGTACCCGTTTAACATCTGATTGAGATCATAGTTCGTCCCGAGGGGCGTGAGTTCGAAAAACACCATAAACTGAATTCGTTCACGGTGAGTCTCGAACCCATAACCCTGTGCAAAAAAAGTGCGCGCACTAACCATTACACCAGCTAAAATACTCTAAATTTTGCCTACAATATTTTCGCGACCAACGATTTCAACTCCTAAGAAAATCTTGATGTTGAAAAATTTTCGGGCTACGCCCATGTCCCCAGAGAAAGAAGTCCAACGGTGTCAAATCACATGATCGTGGCGGCCAATTAACATCGCCAAGACGAGAGATAACACCGCCATTGAATTTCTCGTGCAAAAGAGCCATTGTTTCGTTGACTGTTTGGCCCCATCCTGTTGGAACCACATATCGTCCAGGTCCATATCATCGATTTCTGGCCACAAGAAAAAAATCACGAAGTGCACGAAAAGCATTTTGATTTGAACGTCCATTTTCGTAAAAGGCTTCAACGACCTTAACGCGCTGCTCAATTGTGTACTTCTCCATGGTTGAATTTGCCAAACACTGAAGCAAAGAAATGTCCAATAAAGTTGGGCGAGAATCTTACCGTTAACGTGTGACACTCAATCAACATCGTGCGTTCTAGTTGGACCCGTTATAAAACATGGCTTCAGTTAGCAGGAAATTCCTCGCGCTATGTCAATGTTTGAATTTGACTGGTACGAACGAAGTGAAGAAAACGTAGCAGCCGTATTGGCCAGTATACAGCTGAATTGGGCATCGCCGGAGGGTTAGATTTGACCCTACATCCCTACTAAATTGGGTCGAGAATTGAGGCCGCATGATCATCATAAGACTAGTTCTAGCGCAATGAAAATATTGAAGATTCGTTTTTATACCAAGATCTGATTTTCCCTGGCGAGGTCCATTTTTTGGCTTAGCCGTGCGTCAACAAGCAACATTGAATTCATTGGAGTCACTACATGTATACTATGATGAAGCATCATTTCAAGTTTAAGGTTCACTCCTGGTTTTTTCGCTCGGTCTCTATTCCTAAAACAATTTCAGCAACTATCATCAAACTGCCTTATGGACAGAGGCTCCTCGCTAATATACATATGAGCCGCCTATTTTGAAAGTGGCATAAGTCCACTTTTTATGGAAATTGAGTCAATGATGGCATTATCATGTCTTTGGCGGTTTCTTTCTATGACAAAAAATCAAACAAATATTTCAAAAATTTACTGTTGTTTTCATAGCCAGAAATTCTGCTATTTAACAACAACTTCAAAGCGTTTATTTTGAAACTGGCGTAAGTCCATCCGTGTGACTTACTCCACTTTCAAAATTAACATGCTTAGGGCAACAATAAATTATCTTCTGATCAGAAAATATTTTAGAAATGTATCTTTTGTAAATTATTTGTAATGTGCTTGTAAAAATTTAACTATATTTTTCAGTAAAATTAAATTTGATTTTTTTGAAAAAATGCAATATCAGAAGAAAATGGGAATATGAAAGAAAATGTCTTGAAATATAGTGAAGTGATTAACCCTTCAAACTTTCATTTAAAATGACTGAAATTATGAGTTGAGTGAATTAATTGCTTGGAAGCATTATACGAGAAATAAAAATTATAAATTATTTCTGCCCGCTCCGATTTCGTCAATTTTTTTCGGCTATTGAAAATCACAATTTGGCTAATATTTGATAATGATGCGTTGAAGAAATTCGAAGCACATTGGGCCGTTAAGTTCTCAAATGCCTAAGAAAATGATATCAGACCATCCGACTTTACATCAATTCGGCTTGGTTTTTTGGACAATCGCCATGATGTTTCTTTCTTTTCTTTCCCTGAAGTGCAATCCGAATATGATTTTCAGACGCTATACAGGGTGATAATACCTGCTCTGAGAAAACATTTAATGTTTTACGTATTTTCAGAGTTACATGCATGATATTTTTAATGCAATCTAACTGTAAATCATAATAAAAAAAAAATTGTTTTTACAATAAAACTGTTTTGGTTTTGTGATAAATGTCACCTTCTCTTTGTGGAACAGAGTTTTCAAACTAATTCTTTTGCCAAATGTGTAACTACTATAAAATTTTTTAAAGTTTGAGTTTGAATGAGAAAAGAAGTCAATTGACCAAGTGTGAACTCAACGGACTTCTAGCGACCTATAGTTACATTTTGAGTGTTGGAACTATTAAAAAAAAAAAAGATATGTTTTCCTACTAAAAATAGTAATACTGATGTAAATTTGATACCGTTGTAGAATATAGACAGTTATTTAAACTTTAAAATGAGTTTGATTTCTCGGTTCCAAATTTTTCTTAAAATCATAACGGTTATTAATTTTTGTCAATATTAAACTTGAGAAATATCAGACCGCACAGCAGGTTAATGGGCCTGTCTAGACATTTCAATTTTCGTTCGTCTTCGTAATTTCTACAATTGAAACTTGCTTGATATTGAAGAAAGGCATAAATTTAAGGCATGAACGCGATTGCAAAAGTTGAATGTGTCAAAAACTCACCACCGGTTCATACTATTAACGAAAGAATTTACGATTTCTCCGTCCTGACCAAAGCCGCGACACATATCTAACGATAAATAATGAACAGATGTAGATAGAATCAGGCATTCATCTCTTCTGATCCCTTGACGTAATCAATGACAAATTCAATGTTGAAAGTGGAAACGGAGCTTGACGACGACACGCGCATGTGTGGACTATTAATCGATTTTCAACTTTCCTTTGATTGTATATAATTGTAAAAATATTTTATTATTGTTAGTCTTTCCACTAGTAAAATTATCTTTTTGATTTTGTATTTTCCACATTGACAGTAGCAGTTTATAATTTTGTAGTCTCTTTATTTTCAGTCAGAACCTTTCGCCCAACTTCTATCTTCAGTTCTATTTAAGTTGCTAATTATAAGTTTGTGAAAAGTATAAAATCAAAAGAAAAATTAAATATTTGATAATAATATATATTTATATTTAATGATTTTTAAAAACATTTTTTCGTAGCGGAGTATGATGTCAAGTAGCGTGACACACACTGTATACTGAATAGCAATTGAAGGCATACGCGATTAACATCTTCCTAAAACAAATAAAAACTGTAGAACTGGAATATCCTTGACGCCCCTTTTAATAGGATATCCTACATGTCTATCTTCAGCTTAGTCTAAATTTTTGTCTTTTTTTCCCATTAATATTTTTTCTAGTAAAATAAGTTTTAGCTTCCTACGACTATGCCTATTTCAAGACAACAAAATATAAACGAAGTGTATTTTTTGTTTTTAATGTGCTAATTCGACTGGACTACTGAACATTTTTTTACACTTCATGATTATTAAAAAATGTGAAATTAATAATTTTTAAAAAATTCGGCTGTTTGTAGCGAAAAAAATAAGCTATTTTTATCAAATTGTCGGTTATCCCAAGTTTACCGAATGAAGAATCCCTTATTTTTATTATGGTTATGCAAAATGTTTCGCATGGATAAAAAATTTAAGTCCGAAGTATATAAATACAATTTAATTAAATCAAATGAAGCTACCCAGATTTTTAAATTGATTGAAACGCAAACCTTTAAATATCTCGATTCATGAAGAGTTGGACTTATGCCACTTTCAAAATAAACGCTCCATATGTACTTTATTGTGATTGCAGCGATTTAGTAATTTTGTTGATGATCGAAGATTTTTAACAGCTCGTGGCCTTTGTAATATAATCGATGACATCAACACTTGTGTTGAGCCCGCCGACCGTCACACCCCATTTGTGGGCGCGCCCACCGTTTATGAAGTATACTGTAATAGACATTGAATGGGATAACTTCAACAAATAATTTTTATTTTGTCGTACTTGTAAACAGGTAGGTACAACTCCTAATCGTTTAAAAAAATAAGACGCAAAATGTATTTTTGTTCTAATGAACTGTTGAAAATTTGATACCGCTTCAAACACAATGCGATCTACATTCGCGTTCAAGGTAATTAAATGTATCGCACGGGTTCGCTGCAATTCATTGTGACGCGATTTTTGTATCAGTTTACAACTGATCGCAGAACCCGCTACAGTTTGTCAAATCGCGTGTTCATTCCTCATTTGACGGCTATATTAATGAAATACAGCGAATAACAGTGCGTGTGGCGAAACATATTTGAGATCACGGACGCAGATCGCGTTGTGTGTATGAAATTCTTATGGTACGTGTTCGTAGAGACGATTTATGTGAATACCCCTAGCGATCGTAGTTTTGCATCCAATTTCGAGCCATATTTGCATATTTACTGTATGCTGCTACTTTCCTTGTATCAACTTAGACCTAAAGGAACCTCCCTGTATAGAAAATATACGCATATAGTGCTCAGAATCGGTGGTTTAACTTCGATCGCTGAGCGATCATCACATGAGTCATCTCTACGAATACAAACCTTTACTCTTTAAATTGCAGTCGCGATCAATCTCTAGTACAGTGCTTCCCAAACGGGGTTCCGCGAAAAAATTGTGAAAATATGCTGTTCTGAAAATTTCAATAATACTGTAAACACAAACAAATTTTGAAATTATTTCCATCAGTTTTCGCATTAACTGCATTTGGCAGTTTTAAGGAATTTGAGTATAAATACATGATACACATAATAGTACACCGATACACTATAGAAAACCCGTTGTACATAGTTTACTTGCTCGTTCTTTTAGAGAGTTTCATGGTATACTTTCAGGATGAAAGTTGGCTGCATTTTGGCATATTTGTCAGACATTTTTGATTTTTTCACTTCGGTCAATTCAAGTTTGCAAGGTAAGGCCGAAAATATTTTGACGTATACTGATAAAGTAAGTGTCATGAAAGGCAAACTATTACTTTGGAAGAGGCATGTTGTAGAGGGAAACCTGGAAATGTTTCCATCCCCCAATACCCAGTGATAAGTTCAAAAATCTAATAGTCGAGCATTTGGAAACCTAAAACGGTTGAAAAATATTTCCCCTTGTTGAACACACAGCAGTTTGATTGGATAAGAAATCTCTTTGTAGCATCCAATATTTCAAATTTCACCTTGCCGGAAGAAGAAGAATTAACATCCTCTGATCGAGGCTTAACAGGAAAATTTGCATAATTGTTCGCCTGAAGAATTTTTGTATATCCGGCAAGGAAAAATACACTGTTTAGTAAAAAAAAAGCTGTAAGTATCCTGCTATTGTTTTCAACTTCATATTTGTGTGAAATCAGATTTTCCAACTATGCTCAGCTATGCCTCAGGAAATTGGAGGAGGATATGCGAGTGGCTCTGTCATATATTCGGCCTAATATCACTGAAATATGTAAAAATCACCAGGCGTGTTTCTCATTAAATTGTTTCATTTTTTGTAATAACAGCGTACTTCAACTACGCATTTTTTCCTTGAATGGTTACGATAAACGTTTTGTCTTGTCTATCAATGCTCGTCTTGTCTTAACGGCCCATTTTTGGGGTTCCGCGAACGAATCCGACGATCTCAGGGGTTCCGCGTCTTCAAACAGTTTGGGAACCACTGATCTAGTAGGCAAGTTTGAGGTCTATTTCAGCTTTAGACATTGCCTATGGTACAAGATCCACTCAAGTCAAAATACGGCCGTTGAAAATCTGCTTACATGATCCGATTAACCGAATCGAAGACTTAGCTTTTTAAATTTGGAATTTGAAATTTTTTCTTTGAATTTTGATTTCTGAATTTCAAATTTTAAGTTTTAATTGTTTTAATTTTTAATTTTTTCTTTGAATTATGATTTCTGAATTTAGAATTTTCAATTTCGATTAACAATTTTCAATATTCAATTCTCAAATTTTCAATTTTGAGTGTTAAATTTTGAAATTTGATTTTCGATTTCTTCTTCAAATCCAACTAGTCAGATCCAAATGTCGTGGAATCCTTAAAAAAACTGTTGGGGATGATTTGGAACACACCACGTTCGTAGATTTATTTAAAGAGACTCGGATGTGTTTTATCTCGTGTGGATGTAACCTAAAAGCATACTAAATTATTTTTGATCAATCTGCGCCCAGTCAAACCATGAAAGTAATCATAAAAATTCACATGAAAGCTAAGTGCTTGCACAATCACATTGAAATTTATATTCATCATAATTTTGATCTGCCAGTTCAGTTGTACTGTATCTCTTTATGAGTGCCATCTTTATATCGCCCTCCTTTCACATACATACTTGACTATTACTCTATTACTGAAAACTCCCAAGAAGCTACTTCCCCTTGGATCTTATCCATAATTAATCGAATCATCGCCACATATTAACCTTAATCGAATTAAATATCTTCAATCTATAGTCAAATTTCTTGGCCTATCAAGTATCTGAAACGAATGCAATTATTTGAACTCATTCGTCTGTAATAACAGGCTCGGAGTACAACATAAGTTGTTCGTGCTCTCCTCATTTTTGACCCACAATGAAACAATAATAAATTTTTCTTCAATTTCACATCCATCTTCATCCAACTCCGCGTGAAAATTGGATGTTCACGCTTTCGGTACTTGAAGTCTTAATCATTTTACAAAATTCATTGTAACCAATTCAGTAGTTCATAATTTTGTGTAATATACAACACTCTCGTCTTATTTTTTTTCTTTTCTCATATAGGCTTCTTTGAAATTTTGTGGAGAAATTTCCTGAAAAGTGAATACGAGCAGAATATTGAAAGGAAAAAGTGACAGTCATGGAAAACGACAAACACAACACGCCCTGGATAAATAACTATAATCTCAGTTTTAACCTGTTTTCTTTTGTCGTTTATCTATTTGTTGTCATCTTTTTTTTTTTTTGAGTTCAATGTAACGGTCACTTAATTCACGACAAGTAGATTATATGTACATGTCTTCAGAGTTGTGCTGGGCGTACCTACTGACATTCAAATTGGGTTACATTTGTAATGCTTCACTGCAACTCGGTATCTATATCAAAGGCCACACACCATAACACCTTATCCATTCGTAATCATATGGAAATGAAAATTGAGCCAAACCAAGTCATTATTAGTATTATCATTGGTTTTGTCCAATGTTATGAGTGAATCGCACAAATCGCGGAATACTATGTCATGTATGTAGTGCACTTGGAAATGCGCTTTGTAATCCGCACGGATAACCTCTTGAATGCCAACAAATGGCAAAAGTTGGACTACTCAGCAACAAACGACAGAGGCTTCGGGAAAAGTGGTATAAGTATCACACACGGTAGTAATATTCCAGTGCAACACACATAGCAATTACCATCAGTATACAAGTTTTTTTTTTATTTGCAAATTTGTATGGTTGCTCTGTCCTCTGTGGGCTTGGCCTTTGATACCAACCATCCATCCATATCCATTGCACACGTTTCATTGGCGGTCCAGGGGCAACATATCGTACACATGTTAATTATACATTTTCAATATTTTGTTTATGTTTCGCTATGCTTGAATGTTGATGTTGGTCCACAGGAACACGCACGTACTGAGCGATTTTAATTAAAATGTTAACCACGTGAAATGCATGTATCCATCCAGCAATTACAGCGGTTCGATACGGTTTAATTTTTGGAGAAATTTTCGTTTTGGGGAAAAGTTGGTGTGCGCGTGTGATGGGAAACAGATGTTGGCCGACTTGGGAAGTGATAACAATTTTAATATAAAATGTTTTATTTTTGGAAATCGATAGGTTGGTTGGGTTTAGTAATAAGCAGAAGAAGAAAATAAGTCGAAGAATTAGCTGCATTCATTAGGGCGCGGGAGGTTTTCACCTGAAAGACTGGAATCGTTCAGCAGAAATTGAAACTTATGTGTGACAAGCGTCATATTGAAGAAGATATTGTAACTAACGAAAATTAAGGATATTTAACTTTAATTATTTATCACAAGTTATTTATTCTCTAGTACCTACATTAATTTTCAACTTCCAATTATCCCGTACCCCATTATCTGGCAATGAATCATTACTGGCCTATGCATACAGACGATTTTTAATGAATGAAGGTTACGGAATTTTAAATGATCAAGTTATCAATTATAACTGACATTCTATGCCGGCTCTTGAACTTTTAACAGAAAAATTGATTTTGTATCAATAGGCAAGCATGAAAATTCACCGAGATTGTCCCATCAGATTTCGGTTTTCCCCAGTTTTCCTACTTTTTCTGATTTCCACGCGAAATATTCCGAGGGCGTTAATACTATGTGTAATCTTGCCTCATTTTAAAGCTTTTTCGAACCGCAATGTGTAAATTGCCTTAAGAACATAAAAGGGAATTTGTGCAGACAATGGAAAATATAACCACTTAATGATATTACTAAAAAAATGTACTGCGCTACTTACAGTGGCGTGCACTCCATATAAGCAAATAAACAGTGCATACCCTCTTATTTCAACAACGATGTTGTATCAACTTTATGCATTAGTTTTTTATGTCACTGTTCATTTGCTCCTTAATAATTTTACCAGCGCCATCTTGATCAAGATAGCGATGGTTCTACTTCTTCTTTTCGCAACACAAGTGAATAAGCACTATTTCACGGCTGTGTGAAGTTAGCCAGTCATTTTTTTTTAATTACGCCCTTTTGCTCGGTGAACCGTTTGTTCGACTGCGGCTACGTTTGTTCTTGATTGTTCGCCAATTAATATCGTTTGTTCTTCTCTAATTATTTAATTATAGCAACTTTAAAATTGTGAGTGTGAACTTAGCCAGTCATTTTTAAATATGGGTCGGAAAGGTATAGGTTTGGTATCAATCGAAAGCCAGACGTTTGTTCATTTTGTAGGGCGTTTGTTCATCCTGGAAACGGAAGGATACAGGAATTATTAAGGAAAAAGAGATTAGTTGTGACGTCATCTTCACTCAACCAACGCCATCTACTCAGCTCAACTGTACGATGATGGTGTGGATCTTGCATAAATTGTTCGCGGGACACGGGTTGCCCGTACAGCTGAGCTTAGTAGATGGCGTTGGTTGAGTGAAGATGACGTCACAACTAATCTCTTTTTCCTTAATAATTCCTGTATCCTTCCGTTTCCAGGATGAACAAACGCCCTACAAAATGAACAAACGTCTGGCTTTCGATTGATACCAAACCTATACCTTTCCGACCCATATTTAAAAATGACTGGCTAAGTTCACACTCACAATTTTAAAGTTGCTATAATTAAATAATTAGAGAAGAACAAACGATATTAATTGTCGAACAATCAAGAACAAACGTAGCCGCTGTAGAACAAACGGTTCACCGAGAAAAAGGACCTAATTTCAAAAATATGACTGGCTAACTTCACACAGCCCTATTTCACCGTGCTTCTAATCTCCATACGAATTGAAACATTTCAACGGCTGTGTGAAGTTAGCCAGTCATTTTTTTTTAATTACGCCCTTTTGCTCGGTGAACCGTTTGTTCGACTGCGGCTACGTTTGTTCTTGATTGTCCGCCAATTAATATCGTTTGTTCTTCTCTAATTATTTAATTATAACAACTTTAAAATTGTGAGTGTGAACTTAGCCAGTCATTTTTAAATATGGGTCGGAAAGGTATAGGTTTGGTATCAATCGAAAGCCAGACGTTTGTTCATTTTGTAGGGCGTTTGTTCATCCTGGAAACGGAAGGATACAGGAATTATTAAGGAAAAAGAGATTAGTTGTGACGTCATCTTCACTCAACCAACGCCATCTACTCAGCTCAGCTGTACGATGATGGTGTGGATCTTGCATAAATTGTTCGCGGGACACGGGTTGCCCGTACAGCTGAGCTGAGTAGATGGCGTTGGTTGAGTGAAGATGACGTCACAACTAATCTCTTTTTCCTTAATAATTCCTGTATCCTTCCGTTTCCAGGATGAACAAACGCCCTACAAAATGAACAAACGTCTGGCTTTCGATTGATACCAAACCTATACCTTTCCGACCCATATTTAAAAATGACTGGCTAACTTCACACTCACAATTTTAAAGTTGCTATAATTAAATAATTAGAGAAGAACAAACGATATTAATTGGCGAACAATCAAGAACAAACGTAGCCGCTGTAGAACAAACGGTTCACCGAGAAAAAGGACCTAATTTCAAAAAAATGACTGGCTAACTTCACACAGCCCATTTCAACTGCAACAATGTCTCAGGTGTGCAAGGTGACAAGAAGCACGGCCTGTTTTGGTGAAAATTAAAAGGCGAACAATCTCATGATAAGGTGTGGGGAAACCAAAACGAAAATAAACAGTAGGTCACAAAACATGTGTGAAATATTTCATAATTTGTTTTTTTTTTTCAAAAAGTAGTATATTTTTTTTAACAATGGCCGTGTTTTTTTTACATCGGGGGCAGGTTTGCTAACCCAGACGCGCAAAAAAAAAACTATCGAGAGTAGCATCCAGGTTAAATTTCAAATTGTCACGTAGGCATTGCCATTAATTTCAAAACATTGCTCAAAAATATTAAAGCCCCGTTTTCACTTTACAAACGCAAAAGTTAACATGTATTTTTTTCAATGAAAACATATTTTTATGTAGGAATCATAATTTTGTTAGAATAAGAATTCGACGAACAACATTTTTAACATGAATTCACAAACAAAAACTATATTTTTTGCACACAATTGTGTGTTGCATGTAAACTATACCTTAGAGCTTTTCATTTCAAAATTTAATTTTTGCTAGTCAGTGGAAAACGTACTAGAAAATAATTGGGATTGCATACATTTAGGCGAGATTTGGAAAGCTCATTAAATCTGGATAGCAATATAATTTCTAACCTGAATAAAGTCACAGGTTAGCGTTTGTATGAAAATTACCCCGTATAGTGTAGGTTAGCTCATTAAAAAACACGGCCAATGTCACAAAAGGAATATATTAGTTTGGGAAACAAACTGCATTTGAAAAATAAAAGACAAATTAGTACAAGCTTTTGTTGTACACAATTTAAATTACATCTATCTACACTACTGACTGGGGAAAATCAATGAATATCACAATGCGAATGTTCTAATCGTTGATTAATTTGAAGTGTTTTACCCAGCTATGTTAATAGCATCGTCTTGTGTTACGATCTTTTTAAAGTGTTTTCCAGGAGGTGAAAGAGTTTATACTGAAAGCTTTTTTCGCATTTTTAGTTGTCCCGGAAATTAAGAATTGCTTAAAGTGTCTTAGGAAACATTACTTTCCATTTCGACGTATGTTGAAATTTAAAAGCTATGAAAATTGTCTTTTCTTTGGTTTTAATTTTGCATTGTATACTCTTCTCAAAAAGGGCTGTCCACGCCACTGGCTACATAGATACATTGGTCACATTAGCATTTTGAAGGAAACTAAAAAAATGGCAATCCTCAATTTTACACAACAATTTCAATGCTACATTTGTGTACAAAAATACTCTCAGACTTTGAACACATTAGTTTCTTCTTCTCCAAAGGCGCGCTAGCCCACGTCGGGTCTTGGCCTCCCAAATGCCATTCCTCTAACCATCTCGACCTAGCGACCCCGTCCTCTAGTTGTACGAGCTCTGCTATCGATGTCGATTGAGTCTTCCCTTCTCACAAGCGGCCTTCCTTGCGGACGATTTCCTTTAGCACTCTTTTCGGTATTCGTGTATCGTGCATTCGTTCGACGTGACCAGCCCTTTCCAGCTTTCGAAATTTGACAAATTTCTATGAGCCTATGAACTTGTCCAAGCTCCGTTTCGCTTTCTTTGAGCAGCTCCGCCGGGATGTCGTCGATTCCTGGGGCTTTGTTTGGTTTTTGATTATGTAAGGCGATTTGCACTTCGGCGAAAATTGGTATCTTTCTCTCGCGGGATCGTCTAGTCGTATGAGATCTTCAGATACTTCCGAAGTTGGACTCAGAAGATCTTCAAAGAATTGGTCCCATACTGTTTTGATGTCTTTTTGGTGTTTTGTCTCATATTTTTCCCGGCGCTAAACACACTTCGCACGTAATTTTTCCAAAGATTTTCGTCAAGTTGTTAGATTTTGTCATTAATATATTTCCGTTGTTTTCGTCGCGTATTGTCGAAGCTCGCGATAATTGTCTTTTCTTGTTCTTGTTAGTTTTTCCACAAATAATCGGTAGGCTTGGTTTTTTCTCGAAATCGCCTGGCACTCCTCGTCAAACCAGTCGTTTTTCGGTCTACGTTCTTGATGCCCCAGAACGTTGGCGGCAATGTTCAGTTGTTTGTTCTGACTAAGCCAGAATGATTTCTTGCGTCAAAGTCTGTCTTCAGACCAGTCATATACGCCAACTTTACATCATGATTACGTAGGCTATCGATTTTGAATTGAAGCTCATGACTAGTTTTTTACTGCTGGCGAGGTCAATCAGTCGCTAGACGTCGTCATTTATATCGTCATGAAGACCGTGTCCTCCATAATATTATTCATTGCCAATTTAAGCATTTATGTAAGTCCCCAAGAATAGTTTTGTTGTCATTTGAGGTCAACTCGTCGAATATAGTTCGTCAAGAAGAGCATATACATTTTCTTTGTTCTGGTCCTCTTTATCTAAAAAAAAAATGCTTTAAAAAAATGATAAAAATAAAACTTGCAGCAATTGCGGCACTGAAATTTATATCCTAGGAGATTGTGATTGGTCGACGAGAGAATAGTGTTTCAATTTTTTTGCACATCATTTCCAAAAAAAAAAAGTGAGACCGCAGTTTTTTTTTTTTTTTAAATGGTTTTGGGTAAGGAGGCAGGAGCATTGAAAATTTTAAGTCAACAATTTCGAAAGTACAATTTTTGCACAAAAGTCTGCAGTCTTGGGTCCGCGGACCAACTGTTGGGAAACTGTGCTCTAATATCATTTAATTCCACAATTCTTCTTATGACTTCCAGTAAACCACTAGCAAATTGAAAAAAAACGTGCTCCTATTAACCCATAGAATAAGGTGACCAACCGTCTCGGATCCTGCGGGACAGTCCCACATTTTACAAATCTGTTCCGCAAAACATTAAAAGGGTTACGTATTTGTGATCCCATTTGCAATAGGAATTTTTTGGTCTCCTTGGGTCTCATCTTTAGGACTACTTTGAAACGCCTTGGACAGCTATAGGATTCGGAAATTTTCAGCAAACCGTGCATATGGTAATAGTTTTTACAATAGGTCCCTATCATTATCCTTGAGTCACATTTTAAAACAGCCTCAACCAGGGGTGTCGTAGTAAATTTCAACGAAACTTATTGTTAGTTTGAAGAACCATGGAGGGCCGAAAATGTGTATGAAGGAGAAGACGTTTTTTTCTCGTCTTCATGTTTTTAGTAAGGCAACGAGAGGAGTTTTCGGGCTTATGCTATTAGTACAGTATTTAAAGACACAAGGCGGCCGTTTACTTAAAAAAAATACGTAATGGCTGAAATTTGCTGGAGATATTAGGGGACATGTCTTTTATCTAAAACTGAGTTTTCGTATTCGTGGCGGTGGGGGAAGTTAGAGTATTATATTGCCTACTTATAGGCGAATTTTGCATTTTTCGCTAATATCATTCTTACTGTTGACCCTACAGTAAAGTGATGTAAAGAAGTTTTGTTTCTAATAAAATTATCTATCCAACGATATCTACATTAATTTCATCGGTCAAGTAGTTCCGTTATAATGACCAGTTAAAAGTCAAAATAGTACCAATAATGGGAATATTTTGCTAAATAAAACATGTAATGACTGAAATTCGGTGGAGTCGTTAAGGGATGCGTTATAAATCAATATCTGAAGTTGCGTATATGCATATCTGGGAGGTAGTTATAGTAAATTGCCTACTTATAAGCTAAATTTCCGTTTTTGCTTAATATCATTCTTATTGTTGACCCTACATTAAAATGGTGTATAGAGGTTTCAATTCTTATCAAATAATCTATCAAACGGTATTCAAATCAATGTCATACGTCAAGTAGGCCATTAAGAACGGGTTTTGCATTTTTTAATACCAGAAAAGTCGGAGATTTTTTTTTTTGTAAACTAACTGCATAACTAGGCCCATAAAAGTATGTTTAAAATATTGACCCAACTACCTCGCTATCGTAAGAACTTTCTAATTAATCCCACCCCAAAGTTACTCGAGCAATAAAATGCATGTCATAATTTTCTGACCATTATCGCCTCTTTGTCACTGGTTTGAAATTTTATTTTAGTTGGAAATTGTGATAGTTTATAGTTACGATATTTTAATATGTATGTGTTTTGAGTTGCAACTAACTACAAAACCCTATGTACTATTCTGTTAATACTGTTAAGGTACCGGTGAATAGATTATTTGATTGGAAAGAAAACCTCTACCATTTTACTGTAGGGCCAACAATAAGAATGATAGTAAGCAAAAACGCAAATTTAACCTATAAGTAGGCAATTTACTATAACAACCCCTCCCATAAATACGAAAACTCAGATATAGATTTAGGACGTATCTCTTAACATCTCCACCAAATTTCAGTCATTACGTGTTTTACTTAAGCCAAATACACTAATTATTAGTGATATTTTGCCCTTTAACCGGTCATTATAACGGAGCCGATATTGGCTTAGGTACCGTTGAATAGACAATTTGATTAGAAACAAAAATTTTATACATCACTTTACTGTAGGAATACCAGTAAGAATGATATTAAGGAAAAACGCAAAGTTCCCCTATAAGTAGGCAAATTACTAAAACTTCCCCACTCCCACAAATACGAAAACTCCGATTTAGACTTAGGGCACGTTGCTTAACATCTCCACCAAATTTCAGCTATTACGTATTTTTTTTAAGTAAAATATACCCGGTTACTGTACTATATATCAATTAATTAGGAAAAATAATAATTTATGACGCGAACTTCCTTAGCTCGCAATACCCTTTGAGAAAGCTAATTCTACGACATGCGGAAGAACAGTGATTGGCCGAATTTGTGACATACCTAAAATTAGTGAATTCTGTTAGTAGCATGTATCAAAACGTACCAAATATCGCCGTCTATTATTGAGCCTGTTAAATTTAATCGTAAGATATTTAGTGATATGTTGGATGAGATTTCGTGTCCAGAAATCATGTTCAACTCGCATCAAAAAAACTAGCGTTTCTTGATGTATTTTTGAGGCCTTCTACCAAGTATGATTGAGTTTTAAATTACATAGAAACATTTTTTATCTTATTTTGTTCAGATTAATTTTTGTTCCATGAAAAGCCTGTATTCGGCCTCTGCCCGATTAGCATTTCCGAAATCATGTGTCATGTCATGAGAGTTTCATTTATGATTAAAAGTGACAGCGTTGCATTCAGGATTCTCACTCATGAATCTCAGCAGATATGTATAAGGAAAAAGTCGCAGTGTTTGAATTTTAAGCACAGTAAAAGTAAAACATATTTTTCATAGGTAATACATTAATTTGAAATTGCGATTTTTTAAATATGTTTATTCGTTTGTCTATTCCATAGTCATATTTCTGTGTTCCCTGGCCATTAGTAAAATTTTGGACAAACTTTGTCTTAAAATGTTTGGCAAAAATTCTGTAGGGACAAATATTTAAATGTCGGTGTACAATCACTGACAAATTCTCGCAAGACAATTCGGTTTCAAATTTTTTTACAAATTATATGTACTCACCAATTAACTAAATTGTGCATAGAGTAGGTAAAAAGAATTTATTGGGACACTAGACGATACTTCATTTTTTCACATTTTTCAAATTTCTTGAGAAAAATAGCTATTGGAACAATAATTTGTTTTTTTTTTTAGCTAAATTGTGGGCATTTGCTTACTTCTGTCTGCAATGGCTAGCGGGTCAAATAACCAATGACCCCTTCGCAGGTCGGACTGATGCCCGCAGGCCGTATGCTGGACAAGTGTGGCTTCAATCTTTTGAACTTTTCATAATAATGTTTATTTTAATCAGAACGTTTTTTTATGTGTCCCGCATTGGATTCTAAAAAAGTTGGTCGCCTTATAATAGAATGAAAATTAATGCAACATCAAAATGACCTTCATATGTCGGAATCACAGCTGCCATGTATGCACATTATGTCCAAATGTAGCTAAATCAATCATGCGTCTTCCGTAAATACAAACTCAGATGTTTAAATTGTTTGAACGTACGTACAGCCGGTTAGTTTATTGTTTTTGCTGCAACGTACACGACATGTGAACCATATAATTTTAATTTCATATAACGACAAAGACACTGTTAAGAACAATGAGTAATTAAAAAACAAAAAACAACAAAACCAAATTGTTGTTGGACGGTGGATGTGACATGCTCAAAAAATGATTTGAGAATCCACCGTCCAGTTTGTTCATAGTGGAACATCACGTGTGTATACTCCGCCAGAGTAATTAAAATTTTGATTAAATTTATAACTAACAGTTTAAATTAGTTTTTTTTTGTTTTATTTTATTTCGTGTTGAATGTTTCCTGTTTGTTGATGAATTTATATGATGTGCAGTTGGTCAGTTTTTCATTACACATTACAAAAGGGACCTTGACGGGCTTCCAAGGCGTGCATACAAGTAAGTATGCAGTAAGACATACTGTTGCAAACTGGGAACATAATAAAAACCTATTCTCGAAGCTCATTCAGTTAGTAAATTTTATCGATGTTATTGAGCTCAGGCGCCCTCCACTCAAAATGTTTTATAAATGCGTCGATAACAGGAAATTTACACCATTGACTTTGAAAGAGGGTTATACTCGTACCAACAAACGTTTATGAAACCAAGTCAATCAAGAGGTTTTTCGCTGACCCTATTCAATGAAACTTTAACCGCAAAAAGTGACCATTTATTAGCACGCACATTGTGCGTATAAAAAGCATGATGTCAATTAATCAAATCACAATAATGACTATACTGTATCTGTCTGTACGCACGTACCAATTAATGTGTATTCACGTACAGAATATCTAGCTTAGTTGCATTAATGCAATTGTTCAGCAATTTTTTTTTCCACCTCACCACCTTGACCCAGACTAATCGATTTCCACCTGTCGCGTAGTATATTGTATGTCAGTTGTATGGATAACTTATTCGTGTACATACTATAAAATAATACAAATACATACATACATCAGCGAATCACCTTTTTCCGCCGACTCAATGTAGGAACTCGTATATGGGCCGTTGTAAGAATGCTGAGCATTTTGCGATTGAAAATCTATTTATCGGCTACAAGTGCATACAGTATTGAACTGATAGATTGTATACGACCGCGCCGACCGGACGATAAAGATTTAATGATTCCTTTATGACATGTTATATTTGCTATACTATAAGACACACATCAATTGTGAATGTTGAGCAATTTAACGAAAAAAAAAAATATTTTATGGTCAATTTATTGACACTTTGGCGTTATTCAATGTCAAATATGACGTTAAGTTATTTGTGATCGTCTAACGAGTCCAGGTGAGGCGCGATATTACTTGAAAGAATAAATTGGATTCGTAACAGTGCACGACAAGGTCGGGATCCAAAAAAAAACCTTTGTCAAATCCATTTTGTCAAAACCCAGCTATCAGATTCAATCGGTCAAAACCATTTTAACCATTTTATAACTGAAACTCTTTATGTATCAATTAAAGTGGAACTGAATTTTGAACTTACGTTGATACCGTTGGATTATTCTAATTATACCCTTCGCTCATAGAGTGAAAGGGTATATTAACTTTGTCATGAAGTTTGTAACGCATTAAAGGAAGCATCTCCGACCATATAAAAAGTATACATATATGTCCGTCTGTCTGTCTGTCTGTCTGTTGCGACGCGTTTTACTCGGCGGGTATTGAAGCTAGCAAGCTGAAATTTTGCACACGTGCTTCTTATTGTTGCAGGCTGTTTGTATGTTTGATTCACCTAAATTGGATCACTGGGTCATGGGGCTGCCATACAAACCTAGCTCCCCAATTTGAGTTCTTCTAAGAAAAACTTTTTTATTTGTGCACCACTTTCAACCAAATTTCACACAAATGTGTTTCTATAGATAACACAAAATATATGCAAGAATGGATCAAATCGGACCATGGGGTCATGGGGCTGCCATACAAACTTAACCCCCCAAATTAGGTTCTTCTAAGAAAATTTTTTTTATTTGTGCACCAATTTCAACCAAATTTCACACAAATGTATTTCTATTGTTGACACAAAACATATGTAAGATTGAATCAAATCGGACCATGGGGTCATGGGGCTGCCATACAAATCAAACCCCCCATATTGGTTCTTCTAAGAAACATTTTTTTACACCAATTTCACAAAACCTTGAATTAATGTGTCTTTATCAAAGCAACTAAAATGTTCAAAACCAATGGAATCGTACTGTGGGGTCATGCTCCGGCAACCCCAATAAAATTTTCCGAGTAAATATTTTTATTTGCCCACTTATTTCAACCAAGCCCAAAACTTTTGTCAAGTCGGAAGAAAAAGAATGAGGAGGGGGATTAAATACAAGTCATAGGTACGCCCGAAAAAACTTTTAGCCCAAGCGAAGGGTATCCAAATTTCGACCGCGCCCGAAATTAGCCTCGGCCCCGGGGTTGGCGAGCGAAGCGAGCAGGGGGCGAAGCCCCCTAGTTTTTTATTCCGCTCATACATATACGTAAAGGATCAATTCTGGCTTTTGTGTGACTTTGTCCAAGACCTGGGAAATGACGGGATTGAATTGATTAACAGCGACCAAATTCGGAACCCTTACTTTATAGTCACCCGAAGAATATACTGAGAAACAGTTGACACTGGGACGTTGTTTGACGTCATAATAGCTTCGAATTCGTCACAGACAAATGTACCGTTAAGGAGTGGAGATATTTTCAACAACCCTTCCTGGAAAGGAGATAATTTTAAAGTTTGACTCTGTGCCGGCGGCGGCGTAGCACTTTTGGGGAGCGCGCATCGATGGGACTTTTAGCATCTTATTGAGACCCATAGAAAATTCAAATTTCGTCATACCCTACATATTGGTGGTATCGTTATATATTTATTTTCTCCGAAAACTTAGTCTAAGAAAAATGGCATATTTGGTCGGCAAAAATCCTACATCGGAAATTTTTTTGGATTATGGTTGGGGATGGTCCCCAGATTATGGCATTAAAAGTCCCAACCGATTGGGGGTCCGCACCCTTTAAAAAAGGGGGAGGGGGGCATTTTTCCGGTTTTTTGCGATTATTTCAAAAACGACGATTATTTCCAAAATGATAAGAGATACAGAAAAATAGTCTAAGGACGAAAAAACTACATAGAATTATCTTTGCAATGATATATAACACATTAGAGTTTAATTGAATATTTTGGCGCTAGTCTAAAAAAAAAAAAAAATTAGAATATTTTCATTTTAGACCTTTTTTAAAAGCTCCATAACTTTTGAAAGAATGCTAGTTCAGCCGTAAAATTTTGTATAAGTATTCACAATAAGTCCAAGATCATTTTAAGGTAAACATTGAGTCGCTCAAGTCAAGGATTCCCATTATCCCACCATTTCGATTTGTCAAAATGACATGTCCATAACATGTCCAATCGCAACAAAAAAAAATTTAGCACTCTGCTCAAATTTTGGGGGAGTTATGGACATACCGTTTTGACAAATTGAAATGATGGATAATGGGGGTGAAATTAGTGAAATTGTATGTTGTGAATTTCATTGTATGATTTTGTTGAATTCATTGCACATTTTTCTCTCCGTGTGGCATCATGAAATTTAATGATTTTTCATAGAAAATGTAAGAAATAAATTTTAACTTTTTGTCTGATATTAGACTCTCGCAATAGTAGTCTGGCTGGTCTAGCGGTTAGTGCGCGCACCTTCGGTGCACAGGGTCATGAGTTCGAATCTCACCGTGAGCCATGGTGTTTTTCGAACTCACGAGCTTGTGACGGACTATGATCTCACTCAGATGTTAAACGAGTACCCAATAGCTGAATTCAAATTGTAAGACGAAACCGGACGGGTTAACTTGCAAGACAAGAACCATCGTTCTTACAATCTGAAATGCATAAAGCTTGTCTGCTGGCCACTACAAAAGCTCTCGCCGTCCGTTTATTATTACAGCTGATAAACAGACGATCATTGAAGCTGGAGAAAAAACAATGGTGGTATATGTACTTTATGGCGGTAATCACAAAAATACAACCATCAATAAACTCATGAACAGATGCAATACTTAACTTCTTCCTTCAGGGTCACTGCAAACCTGGCTTCACTTTATCCGACTTTGGCTGCCACAAATCAACACTCCCTGCGGGTGTTTCATCAAGTGCAACTTTGGCTTGGTCATATACGGTATCCCGAGCAGTGGGGATGGAAAGCCACGACCAACGGCCTAATTCCTGCCACTACACTGCAGTCTCCAGTGTCAGAGCGACTACTGTTAAAACTAATTTCTTGCAAATACCAGAAGAGCTGCATGGGTCTGTAGTTGCAGACGGGCAGGATTATTATTTACAAACATTTGCGTGGGTTTTTTTCCTAATGTTGAAAATACGATATTATTGGACTATAATTTGTATGATTGGGTGTACGTATTTTAAACAGAAGTGGGTATCGACAGTAAAGTAATTTTATACAAGATTTTGTGTGAAATTTTGAACCCGAATTATTGCTCTAAACTTTGCTAAGAGTCAGAGGATATCAAATTTTTGTGGGACTTTGTTATGCAATAATCCAGGCTAATCAATTATGCAAATAATGTGAATTTCCTATAATAGGTATTTGATTATGCACAGAATACTTTTGAGAAAAAAAAATAACTTAAATGTTAATTATAGTTTTCTTTTTTTTTTCAGGTAAGCAACATTTTGATGCAATTGGAAACAAACATGGTAAAGGTATCATTTATAAATGCGTAAGTCATCAAACTTATAACTCCAAAATATCTCTATTTCGGAGTATAATATACAACCAGACAAATTTCTTACTCCGAAATCAGACAAAATACACCCATATAGCAATGAAAATATTTCAATTTCAATTTTATTTCAGTTAGAATAATTTCGGTTTACAAAAGCTTAATACAGATTCCGGTTCTGAACCTTAACTCATTAATATGAATAATTTGAACAAGCAATTCAGTTAATTAAGTTTAAAATGCTAATTAGAATAATGTTCAGGAAAAAACAAGAAAACCTGATATAATTTGCAAAAAAAAAAAAAATATGTAATAAAATAAAACTTAACCTAAAAACTTAACCTATGAAGAATGTAATATGGATTGTGTAATAGTAGTTTACTTAATACATTAGGTAGTAATCATAGATTGAATATAATTATTGTTAATATTGGAGCAATTCGTTATAAATCTAGAACTATTTTTTCGGGCTATTTCATCAATTTTCCTAATTTTTGTTTCGTAATGCAATCTTATTGTAGAATAATAGAACGGTTTATCGTAAATATGTTTGAGGATCTTATTTTGAGTTATCTGCATTTTGTTTTTCGTTGTTTTTGCATAGTTATTCCATAAAGGAGAACCATACATCGCTATTGGCTGAATGACCATTTGGTATATAATGCACTTGTTTTCGAGTGACAGTTGGGACTTCCTATTTAATAGTGGGTAGAGGGACCAAAAAGATTTCCACATTTTTTCGGTGGTTCTTTCGACATGCGCGTGACCAGTTAGTTTCTTATCAAAGACGAAACCAAGATACTCAATTTCATTTTTCCATGGGATGCGGTTTCCAAGAAAATCTAAAGGCGAATTTGGGAAGTTACTTCTTTTTCTTTTATTTGAGAAAAAAGCTGCTTTACTCTTAGACTCATTGAGTTTTATCTTCCATCTGAAGTAATACTGGTACAGACATTCCAATTGGTGTTCGAGCTTTGACGAAATTATAGCCGGGTCGTCCCCATCACAAAATATACAAACGTCATCTGCAAAACAGGCCATTTGACATTCGTTTGATCTAGGTATATCTGAGGTATATATATTAAATAGGACTGGGCTAAGACAAGAGCCCTGAGGAACGCCATATGGTATTCCTTTAACTGATGAGAATGATTCTCCTATTTGGACAGTGAAATATCTATTAAACAGAAACGATTCTATAATTTTAATTAAATAAATAGGTAAACCATACCTTAATAACTTAAATAATAGTCCATTGTGCCAGACAGAATCAAAGGCTCTTTGGATATCCAACGTAACGACACCCATATACTAAATCCACTCATTTAAAAATCATCAATGGACGAAATCCACCCATTATTGACCATGTAAAGCCCTTAGAGCCAATTCCCAATCCAATAGAAACAAACTAGAAGTTTCAATAGGTGAGGAGTTTAGCTATAGGTAGATTGAACATGTGGGTGGATTGTGAATTTGGAGGGACTTTCGTATCCGATCTAAAGAAAGTGAATTTCCAGAAAACTAATTTTCAGGAAAATTTGATCTTCCAAAAATACGGAGCTAATTTTTTAAATGTTCGCTTCAGTATTTAAGAATTTCCCCAATAACAAAAAATATACGTAAAATGGTGTGAAATCTTTCGAGGAAACTTTATTCAAGCCAAAAGTGGGTTGACTGTAGTGATGCAACCATAAGTTAATCAGTTAGGTTAAAACTTGAGCTTTTTATTTGCAAAGATTCCGATAGCTGCTGGATTTGAATGTAAAATAAAACATAATTCTTAATTGCTCTGCACAAATTTCCTTTTTTGGATTTCTTAGATAAAAATCATTATCTATTTGCATTTGCAATTTATTTTATCTTCATTCATATAGGCGATAAGAAATAGTATATCAGTAAAAATAAATCTCTTGTGCAGTCGCTGACAAGAAAAATCGATAGCATTATCAGTTGGCTTTTATATACACTGCCTGTCATAACTGTAGCCGCACCATAAGACAGGCTAATCCTTGGAAATTAAAAGAGAGCACAGTTATTCCACATATCATATACTCAGGGGATATTAAAAAGACAAATAATTCCACAAAAAAAATCTTTTTCTTTCAAACCGTTATTCTTCTATAAAGGAAAATCTAAATTTCCGGTCCGTCATAACTATAGCCGCACTTGGAATCAGTATGGTAAAAACTGTTTAAAAAGCCGAAATTGAGGAAATTAATAACGGGAAAAAATCTTTTTAAATAAAATCGACCCTGAGTAATTATTTTGTTTATTTCTCCATCAATCATTATAACGGTTTTTCATGATTTTTGCTTATTGACTTCTCAGTATCGATAACCGTTTCTTTTACATAGAAAACTCTTTGAAATTGTATTTATTTTACGAATTTCACGTATTAATGTTTCCTAAAGATGTCCTGTCTAATTTTGATGAAGGAGGGACGAACTCCGTAACGATTGTTACATTGGAACCCTTCTGAAGTGCAATGATTAGCGAGAGATGATGCAATCTCTTGCTAGAAAATCCGTTATGTGCCATGTCTTCTGTATTAAAACGAAAACAGTTTATCGTTATCGATATTCCAGAGAAGTTTTTACTGTATTAGAGGTTGTTACATCAACTTATAAACACATAAACCGCCCTGCTTAACACTATTAAGGAACTCTGTCCAAAATTTGTATTGAGATCTATGAATATCCGGCAAGTGCGCATTAAATGTATTGAACAGGATAGTCTACCTATACAATACTTGATTTCGTCACTTCCAGCATAGGAAAAACTTCATAGGATTGTCCTGACGATAAACTGCTTCCATTTCATACAGCAGATAGGACACATAACGGATTTTTAAGCAAGAGATTGCATCATTTCTCATCAGTCGTAGTACTTAAAGTCGGTTGCAATGTTTCAAATGTTGGAGAGGAACCTCCCATTGATCTAAATTAGACAGAAAACATTCGAGAAACATTATTACATAAACTTCCGTAAAAAAAACACGAGTTCGAAGAGTTTTCTATGTAAAAGCAGCGGTTATCGATGCTAACAAGCTAATAAGCCTAAAACTCGAAAAAATGTTGAAATGATTTTGTGAAACATAAACAAAACAATCTCTCAGAGTCTACTTTCTTCGAAAGGGATCTCTCCCGTTATTAATTTCCTCAATCTCTACTTTTTAATCAGGTTTTACATTAATAATTCGAAGTGCGGCTATAGTTATGACAGTCCGGAAATTTAGTTTTTTCTTTATAGAGAAGTAACGGTTTGAAATATAAGGAAACTTTTTCTGAAATTATATGTGTTTGAAGTATCCCTTTTGTTTATAGTATGTAAAATAACTGTGCTCTCTTTAAATTTCCAAGGATCAGTCCGTCTTATGGTGCGGCTATTGTTATGACAGGCAGTGTATATGTACATATATATGAATGGATGGGGATCATAATTCATAAATGAAGAAAATTGCATTGTTACGCCTTATTTCAGTGTGTACTATTTTCAATACCAAATTAGGAAAACAAAAATTGATACGAAACACAATATTGTACACAAAATTGTTGATAGGATTTTTGTTTATAAATTGCAACGATACGCCAACAAACTGGGTTGTCTTTGCGCTGAAGATAGTCAGGAGGGTGAGTGTTGTTTTAAAAGTGCAATATTTTCGTCTGTGAAGTGTGTTTTGAACAAATTCTGTTGTTTTAGGTTGTGCTTGCGTTTCTTTCAATTCCAGTTGATATTCATCCATTTCTATTTATTTTGTCTATTAATATTTGCATCTGAAAATTTGTTTGTTTTTGTGTGATAATAACACATGTTGTACATCCGTTTCGCATTCTCTTTATGATGAATAAGATATCAGTGAGTGAAAAATAAAAGTTATTTAATTTGTGGCAATTTGAACAAATCGGAGTGTTTTGAGAGGATTTTGTTTTGTGACCTGTGTTCAGCCATATTATGTGTTAATAGGCGAAGCTCGAGCTCATTTTCAGAGAACTTATCTCGCCATATTTGTTTGCTGCATTTGAATGAGCTGCATTTCAACTGAAATATGTTCTCAACAAAATCTAAACGTTCAATACACTCTGTAATCCATTTTAAAATTAAAACTATTCATGGGTTAAACATCGACTGTAGACGGATACAGTTTAGAGCAAGTTGACCAGATCTTGGAGTGGCCAATGCTGTATACATCAAGCTATGGAGAATCAACCGTTTTTGTAGTTAAACGGAAGGCGGTTTCTTGGGTTATTCTATTTATGTTTGTGCGCATATTGCGAATTTAAATATCCGATCTTAGGTAGACCCAAACAATAAATGGCCTTGTGGAAAATCAGAACCAAAATGAGTTTTCCTTTATTAATTCAGACTTTCGGTACGCGAAAAGGAGGGGTAATGTAATCTGTATTTCAATGACAATTCAGTGCCGAAGTTTGATTCTGTATCACCATTAATGTTCAGCTCGACAACCCTGTACTTCACGAGGGGGGGGGGGGATGTGGATGGCTTTAAGCAGGGGCGTGTTGTAGAATATTAAAATCTAGTTTGAATCGTATACTGAGATGTATTATCAAATGAATCAGATGAAAGACACTGAACACTAAACCCTGAAATCTGTCAATAAACCTCTCTCCGTCCAGTACCACTGCAAGAGGGGTTTTATTTCCATCGTCTCCTATTGTGAATCTGCGATAATTCTAAACAGAAACATATTTGTGGAGGGGTTTTATTAAAAGTATGATATTGGTCAGAGTTGCGTTGATTCAGTTGCATTGAATAACCGGCCTCATGCCTCATAGTGGTAAATATTTCGGTCTGTGGGCTTAAATAGACTAGATAGGCGCCTTCTCCCCTGTAATTATGTTCATCTCAAAATAAGTGAAGCAAATGTTTGCCCAAAATTCGCTTTCTACCTATCGTCACGAAGGGTCATATTTTTGGACCAGTGATACGTCGAGACGTAAGGAAGTGCTATTACTGGTGCTACCAAAATCCGAAATTGTTATATAAAATAAAAAGATGCCTTCTTGTCCGGGATCTGTTTATTTCAGCACGAGCCTATAGACGCTCCTAAGTTACGATATTGGAGTATGTTACTCGGAGCTACGAGTGTAAGCAAGTGTGACTTGGGTTTCAATGAATGTTGGATGGTAGTTCAGTTGTAGTGGTGTGGGGCTTTTTATTTTAGAACTGATTTTTAATTGTTGAAAAAGGATAATGCCACCAAAAAGGACATTTTCCTACAGGAAGCACATTATCGGTATCGGTATCGTGTCGTTCGATAGGGGATGGGCTTAGGAGAAAACTACCTAAAAACTATGGAGCGTTTAATTGACCAACACATCAGGAATCTGATGAAGAAAAACAACCCTTTACATCATACTCAATTCGCCTATGTAAAGGGTAAGTCCACGGTGACGGCACTTCACAAGCTCGTCAGCGCTATTGAAAAATCTATAGATGAAAAAGAGATCGCTCTATGTGCTTTCCTAGACATCGAGGGTGCCTTCGACAATACTGGTTACGATGCAATTACCAGAGCCCTCGTTATAAAAGGGGTGCCACTACCCACCATCAGGTGGATTGACGCCATGCTTAAAGGAAGGGAGATTTATTCCTCCTTGGGCGGTCACACTCTCAACATTAACGCTATCAAGGGATGCCCTCAAGGGAGTGTTCTCTCACCCCTATTGTGGTACTTGGTAGTAGATGAATTACTCTCGCTACTTGAGGTGCAGGGTTTTCTCGCCATCGGCTATACGCGGACGATATCACTATAGTGATAAGGGGCAAATTCGAGTCCGTTATCACGGATTTGACGACTGCAGCCCTATCGACGGTTAACAGATGGTGCACAGAAACTGGGCTAAATATCAATCCACAAAAAACAGTCCAAGTACCATTCACGAGAAAAATTGCTCCTCCTCTTGACCCAATCTACTTAAGAGGTGTGCTCATTAACTACTCCAAAGTGGTTAAATGTCTTGGCATTACACTCGATAGTATATTAAACTGGAATAGCCACTTGGAAAACGTTCTTAGTAAGGCTACGCGTGTAATGTGGACTTGCCGAAACTTCTATGGTAAGACTTGGGGTCTGTCCCCTAAAATGACAGAGTGGTTATACAGTACTCTAGTACGACCTGTAATCACTTATGCTTCTCTAGTGTGGTGGCCTAAAACACTGCAACGCAACGCAATCAAGAGCTGTAATAAGCTCCAACGACTTGCCTGTCTTGGCATCATTGGTGATTTTAGCACGACATCTACCCTAGCCATGGAAGCTATATGGGGAATGACGCCACTGCATATTTTCATACGGGAAACTGCAGCAGTGAGTGCGTTGAAAATCAACCTATCAACTGATACTCGTGTCAGTGATCGGGGACACATGCGTATCCTGCAGCAAGTTCCTGGCCTATCAATCTGCCAGGTTTCAGATTACAGGATCACGGAACTGCGTTTCGGCAGGAAATTCGCCCTTCACATCCCAGATCGGGCGGAATGGGCTAATGGCAACACGTGTATGGATCCTAGAAGCATTACTTGGTTTACCGATGGCTCTAAGACCGATCACGGTGTGGGTGCTGGAGTCTTTGGACCCAATACCAGGATCTCGGTTGCAATGGGCAAATGGCCTAGTGTCTTCCAAGCCGAAATTCATGCCATCGAAATCTGTGCCAGGGAGATCCTGGGACGTGGTCTCCGTGGCGCATACATCTCCATCTGCACTGACAGCCAGGCAGCAATTAAGGCGCTAACTTCACACAAGTTCACCTCGAAAATGGTCAGCGAGTGCTTTGACATCCTTCAGAGCCTCTCCAGTCGTAACTCTGTTTCCATCTATTGGGTTCCGGGTCACAGAGGTGTTGAAGGAAATGAATACGCGGACGAATTAGCAAGAGAGGGCTCATCTTCCACACTCATCGGTCCTGAGCCCTTCTGTGGAATTAGCTGGAAAGCCGCCAGAGGCGTCATTGGTAACTGGTCCTCGGACCTGAGGCTTAAATACTGGACATCGCACCCTGGTTTAAGAGTTACTAAAGAGTTAGTGCGCCCTTTCAGCTTCTCCGATATTAAATGTCTGCGCAGGACCGAGCTCAGACTATTAATAGGCTTTCTTACGGAGCACTTTGGGCTCCGCTACCACCTTCATAAAATAGGTCTTTCAAGGGAGACCCAATGTCGCCTTTGCCTGGAGGAAGACGAAACCTCCATTCATTTATTACTGGAATGCCCAGCTATCGCCAGGTCCAGGAGATCACTCCTTGGACGTGATTTACTCAGCACTAGTATGATTAGGTGCTCCTCTCTGAAGGATCTTCTAGCGTTTATCAAACGGGTTGACGACTTTCTAAATTAAAGGACTATGGCACAATATTCCTTTTAGGTAGCAGTGCCTACCTCTATGGTTAAGTCCAATTTGCTTATTATTATTATTAGGAGAATGTATGTGATCAGTTCTAAATGATTTGGGGCCTTCTGAAGTAACAGGATAACAGTCGGTCCTTGTTTTAATCAACGTTAATTTCAATATAAATATAGTCTTAGTGGGAAAGTGGAAATAATAATTTAAGCAATGGTGCTCAAACGTCTCAGTATTCTAGGGATTACCTTATCGAAGTTCAATGCAAGAATCCTTATACCAAAAACAACTTACGCTAAACGATATTACCCATTAGTGTCCAGTAGATGATCCGTCGTCACGTCACAGATTTGGGAACAGCAACATATCATCTTATCTTCTTCCAACGTTGTGCAACATTTTCGCGTAAATAATCTACTGACGAAGTCTAGGAATTGAAACGTTCCGAGTTTGAGATAGACTTTTATCACAGCGACACAGGGAATATAGGACTCTTATTCCTCTGAATTGACCCTGTTGGGGAGGTAGCCCGATTAGAAGCGCGTGGGTATCAGCTAACGAACCAACTCGGATACGAATTATATCGTAGGTAGTAGTAAAAAATATTCACGTGAAAAGGCATATTCAAATGTTTAGTCTCATTTCTTTAAAAAAAAATTAATAAATGACGTGTATCCTATCCGACATCTGACCGCGCGCGCCGTCAATGCGCATGGTACTGAGAAGTCTGAAGATTGTGCCGACTGAAAAGCTTGAATAGCTCCGTTCTAATGTTCTATCTCATAATACGGAATCCAAAGAGAAGTGTAAGCGTAGAACCACCAGGAGCATTGTTCATAGAAAATGGCACACTAAAGGTTTGCGTTGCTAGATACGACTCATGTGATGATCGCTTAAAGATCGAAGTTAGACAACCGGTTCTGACAGTGCATTGGCGATTTTACATAGGGGTTTTGGGGTTCAAACCTCCACCGAAATTTGACCTGGAATTTTGCTATATTTTGTTGTTTGGGGTAATGATTGGAAGATTTTTTTTTGTTGCCTAATTATAGATATTTTTATCATTATTGTGACGTTCATCGGAATCACTACAGATTGCATATGTAGGAAAGAAGCACATTCCCATCATACTCAGTTTTACCAGACCGAAGTGAGGGCATGTATAAAGAACTCTGAAGCAACGAATAAGAGACACACAGCTAATATGCTTTTGCCTGGTGTATTGGTATTGGGGATGAAACAAACACATTCAAAAATTATGCAAATTGTGGTCAGAATTGGCTAACTACCGTTACAGAGCGATCAACATATGAGTCGTCTCCAGCAACACAAACCTTAAGCAAGCTTTTAAGTAACGATATCTAGGCGCGAAAAATCCAGCTGCTCTCCAGGGCAGCGGTGTACTTCCATGTACTGATAGTGATGCCTTTGAATGCATCCACATGATGTTAGTGATGAACCGTTTGCTTCTATTGCCTTTCTAATGATTTTTAAGAACGCACCTTAAAAATCTATACATAATCCTTCAACTACTAGCGCAAACTTATTGAGCGCCAATTCTGTGGACTTGCCTTGTTGATAAGCACATTTTTTGCATTATTTAATAGGAAATACTTAAGGACGTCTGGTAGTCGATTTCCTGCGTGAGGAAAAAGAATTACAAGGACACAAGCCCAACATAAGTCGCGAAAACGTATTCTTTAAATAGGCATGAAATCGAGAATGCTGTACAGCAGGTCGAAATGCTGTATTGTACAGCAAAATGCTCTATTTACCTATACGTCTGGTCAGCTTAGTTTAGAGTGATTTTCAGTTTTGAGGAATAAGAAATGAACCAAGATTTCACTTGGATATTAAATGAGTATCTACCAATTTATGGAGATAATTAACTCGGCAGAGCGTGCTGTTGATCTAAACACCTCTTCAGAATGAAATGTCGCTAACATATTAGCGGACAAGGTAAAATCTTGGACTGTCGCGCCATTTATTTGTAATTTTTTTCTACGTATGGACTATAGACCTTCGAAAGAATTTTTCATAATAAAATGGGTCAACGACTTAAATAAAAAATTTTGAAACAAACTCATCAGGCTATCACCCAGAAGTATGACTTCCTAAGTTACCTACTAAATAAAGAGTTAATGAAAAACGAAATTGCAAACATTACATGGTGGAATTGTAAGAGCGTAACGTGTTGTTTGTGCTGTTTTTTTTTAATTTCTTTCCCAACATACATTAATTTTTTTGTGTTTACTCATTTTGCGCGCTCGTGCACACAATATAGATCGAAATCATGTCGCGGTGCTTTTGAAATATGTACTAGCGCAGTAGCGCATGCAACGTGCGTAACACCATCTACAATTCCAATAAAATCAATTTACTGTATAAGGTAAAAGTGACGTGACGCACCATATTTTTTCCTCTTTTGTTTTATATTTCCTCTCTGATGATTGTGGGGTACGTCTGTGCATATCTATTGGAACCAGGATGATGATATTTTGCTCCAGTTCCGCTGTTTTTTTTTTAATTGGTAAATCATCAGATTTTTAAATTGGATGGAGGTTTCCTGAATTTGTTTCTGTTTCTTTTTTTCGTAATTCGTTATCAGTGTAAGAAATAATTATGAATTTTGATGATAAAATGATAAATTGAAATTTTCACGTTACACATCCATATTCATTTCCGCAATAATTTGGAAAATTTTCAGCACACAACAAGGGGGTGTGCAGGTGAAATTTGAAATTGAAAAAATTTAAATTGCACGAAAAATTACTTTCCATGGATTACAAATGTGGTCTGGTTTTAATAAAATTTAATTTAATCATTTTTTTTAATATTATCGTAAACATGAAAGTGAGAAAAATATTATAATCACGATATGTGTTTACAAATACTTGTCTGTAAATTGATGATTGCAAAAAAACTGTGAAAGGAAACCATATAGCTGAACATGGCGAAATCGAGAGCTATTTCCTCAAAAATTGAAAGTAGAATTGTCAATTTATGCAATTTATTAGATTATATCTAATTTATTTTATTTTATTTATATTTTTTAAATTAAACTTTTCCGTATCACTTTCGGTCGATATTGATGTTTTTCGCTCTGATGCTCGTCAGCGGCAAGTTAAATTGAGTTGCGAGAGTGATCATGAGTTTGCATAGTATATGCGAATACGGTCCATTAGCTTTTTGTTACGGCAAAAGTTTATTAGCGGTAACACTTTCGTTTTTCCAGAACATTGTGAAGCAGAGAGAGTGCTATGATGATCCAACACTATTCAGGTTGTCTGTTTCTTTGAATTTTTATCTTAAAACAAAAATTTCCTCTTCATTTTGACACTATAATTATTGCATCGCATTCTGTGATTAAGTTTGGGAGGCGCTCAGAAAATTTTGACGCGGAAAGCTTAAAGCTTGAAGATTGCAAGTATTCATGAATTAGGGGTAAATTTTAAAAGTATTGGAAATGGTGTCTGGGGTATGTTATTATTCTCGAAAATTTATCAATACTTTATAAAGTTTCGCACATTGTCCCTGTTTATTGCAGGTTAGATTATGTCAGGACCTAACGCTTCTTTTTCTTGCTTGCCTCGTTCTTTATACCGCTTCATGGTTTCGCGTTGCTCGACCTGCGGTGTAGGCACATCGCCTGTGACGGTAATATCTCAGCATATTTCTACAGCAGCTCTATCTTGGATCGTGTCATCGCCGAGACCAATGCGTTGTTGTCACGACCTAACGCTACTACCGTGAAATTATCGCATCGCATTCTGCGATAACGATTCAAGCGGAAATCTCTAAGAAAAAAGCTCAAAGCACATATTCATGGATGAAAAGGAGCAAATTGAAAATTATTTAAAATGTAAATATGTATGAATTTCGCCACCAAATATTGACAATCTTCCGCACATCTTTCCTATTTACTTCGGTTTAAATCATTTCAGGTCCTAATTTTGCTAATGATTGTATTTATATTTAAAAAAAAATACATTAATTTGATTTAATGTTATTAATATTATTTAAAAAGAGCTGCCATACCAACCTTCTCTGTTCTCTCATATTTGTCATTTCACCAACTGATTTAATTTAGATGTTCCATTTGTTTTTTTTTTTTTATTTACGTCCCATATTTTCCGCCTCATCTTAAACGAATGAATATTTATATTTTTCGAAAAATATATTTATTTTTAACATACATGCATACCTTAGAGGAAGTGACAAAACACAAAATTTTGGCAAAATGCCCAAATGCACACGTTTGTTGCGCGAGTATGTTGTTGAAGCTGTTCTGACTTGTCATATGCGCTTATTCATATAAACTTAAAAGCCTCCCTCTCTCAAAGGCTTAATTATAAATTTTTCAATAAACTTTTAGTTACATTTTGCGTTATGTGAATGTGCACAGATTTTGGTGAATCACATAAATTTGACAATAACAAGCGAGGAAATGCAGAATGACGTCGAAAGAATGAGTAGTTTTCTCGACGAAATGGTGAAAGAATAAGTCAATGAAGATTTGGATGGAAACAGTGAATATTGCGTCAGTAAAAGTAAGTGACAGGATGTCCATCATGCCATGAACTGTTGTCTGATTAGTCTACATCAGTGGTTCCCAACTCGCAGATGCAGTGGCGTAACGTACGGTGTTCCTTGTGTTCAGTGGAACACGGGCCCCCAAGGCCGAAAATATAAAGAATAGATCCTTCGGTAACTGTTCTTTTTAAGACATTTAATTGTTTAGTTTGCAAGACAATCGGCAAACCAGCCGCAGCAGTGTGCAGTCAAATTTTCGATTTACATATTAAAAATTCCACCAGCACCATGAATGTTTGTGTTGTCTTTATAAAGAAAATGCTCCTGCGGCATCCTGGCGACAAATTGACGAGTTCCTAAATCAAGTTTACGAGTTCCCATGTTCAATTGACGAATTTCAAAATTGTGCTAACGAATGTCAAATACAAGATCATATTGATGAATTCCATTTTAAATTGTTGGATTTCAATATTATGTTGGCGAATATTCATTACAAATTGGCCAATTTTAAAATAATGTTGAGGAATTTCCATGTCAACTTGACGAGTTGTCAAATCATTTTGACGAACTTCCAGATCAAATTGACGGATTTACATTTCAAATTAGTTTTGATTTGTCAAGATATTCGTCAATATGCGATGGTAATTCGTCAATTTGTATCGGAAATTCATCTAAAATATTTTGAAATTCGTCAATTTAACATGGAACATCGTCACTAGGTCATGGAAAATCGTCAATTTGTAATGGAAATTCGTCGATTTGAAGCATGTTTGTGTCAAAACTTTTAACTTAAATCATAAATATTAACTTTTACTTAAGGTAAAAATCGGCGGATATAGAAAACTACTAATTTTGTGTACGGGGAAGCTTGAAATCTGAAGCATTTAACTATGGATACTGACTGGAGAGCCGCAACTTTACAATTGACATAATTATACCCTTCGCTCATAGAGTGAAAGGGTATATTAACTTTGTCATGAAGTTTGTAACGCATTGAAGGAAGCATCTCCGACCATATAAAAAGTATACATATATGATCAGCATGACTTGGGGAGTCGATTGGGCGATCTCAGTCTGTCTGTCCGTTTGTTGCGACGCGTTTTACTCGGCCAATTTAAAAGCTATGAAGCTGAAATTTTGCACAAATGCTTCTTTTCGCTGCAGGCAGTTTGTATGTTTGAATCAGTAAAATCGGACAATGGGGTCATGGGGCTGCCATACAAACCTAAACCCCTAAATTAGGTTCTTCTAATAATTTTTTTTTTATATGTGCACAAATTTCAACCATATTTCACACAAATGTATTTCTATTGATGACAGAAAACATATATAAGAGTGGGTCAAATCTGAACATGGGGTCATGGGGCTGTCATGCAAACCCAACCCCCCATTTTGGCTCTTCTAGGAAACATTTTTTACACGAATTTCACAAAACCTTGAATTTAATGTATCTTTATCAAAGCAACTAAAGATGTCAAAATAAATGGAATCGTACTATGGGGCCACGCTCTCGCATCCCCCAATAACATTTTCTTAGTAAATATTTTTATTTCCCCACTAATTCCAACCAAACCCCACACAAATATTGTTTTGCCGACGTATCGAAACTTTTGTGAAGACAGAAGGAAAAGAATTAGGGAAGGGCGGATTAAATACAAGTCGTAGGTACGCCCGAAAAAACTTTTAGCCCGAGGGGAGCGAAGGGTATCCAAATTTCGACCGCGCCCGAAATTAGCCCGGGTCTGGTTTTACAATAAAACAATCATCAGAGCACTCAGTAAATTATGAAGAAAATGTCCCAGAAGCTTATTGAGTGGGGATTAGTCTAAATATCGCTATTCTAAGTTTTGGTTACGAAAATATTGAAAAGGTATAAAGGTTCGACTTGCAAAAAGGAGTGCTTATCATAAAATGCGTAAAATTGAGCCAGGTGATCCAGTTCGTTGAGTTTTTGAATACTGAAAGAAAAGAGACTGCTCTATAATTAAAAATATGTTCACAATGTTGTGGATCTACTTGAAAGATCGTTCAATAAGTCAAAAAGTTTTTTTTTTAAATCTAGGAGCTTTAAATGCGATTTCCGTCAATATTTCCTGCGGTTAAATAGTCGTACGGGGGGGGGGGCACTCCAATTTCGAACACAAGAAATTCGGAAAACGTTACGCCACTGCGCAGATGCCTGCTGACCAGGGGCGAATCCAAGGGGGGGATTAGGGGGATAAAACACCCCCCGAAATTATGAAACCGATTTTTCAAAAGTATTAGTTTAAGCTAAATTTACACAACATAACTATATTGACATAACAAATAAGTGATGATTTTCAGACTCAAAATCTATAGTGTAGTCACTAGGTGATTTCAGATTGCAAAATGTGATTGTGATGGAGAATTTTTTTTGTTTCTTATGTTTTTTGAGGTGCTGAGCGTGAATCCGGAGCTTCCTACCAAAATTTCGTTACCAAAAACCCCAACATTTTCGGAATTTTTCCGTTTTTTGGCTTATAACTTCGAAATTGTACATTTCTCCTTTAAAATGCGTTATGTGATATCGCTACAATTGATTGTAATTAGAGGTACGGAAATTTCGTTGTTACGAATAGATGCGACATGTTCAAATGTGTACTTAATCCACGAAAAAGTTTATTTTTCACCAAGAATCAATTTATAGAAGATTGTTTTTAATCTCAAATTGTTTTTTTCAGAAGAATCCGATTAATGAGAATAAAAAACATTTCAAACTGCAAGAGGAGTTCGCGGAATCACGAGCAAAATGGCTTTGCCAACACTGAGCAATGCCATTAATGCCATTAATGCCATTTTTCTAGGATGCCCAAAATTGAACATAAGAAAGAGAAGAGCATAAAAATTTTGGCGTGCCTCTGCTTCAGGAGTTTTTTTTTTACCATTACTCCGGGAGGAGCGTTGTCGATTATTGGTTGTTCCCCACAGCTGAATTTGGAGTATGATTTATTTGTTATATTTTTGTGTTTTTATTATTAAATATTTCTGAATACTTTTTTGTAGTGGTTAGTACTGGGCCATCAATTTCTAGACTTTCCAGTTGTATTTGTACACTGTGTAAAATTTTGGAGTAAATCGAACTTAATTTTCGTATACATATAAGTCCATAAATATTTTGTATACAGTCAATAAATCTCGGGGTTATAAAATTTTATTTGAATTTGTTTAAATCTTAAACCATTGATATATTAATTCAGTTACTTTTTCTGATAGAAATTATAATGCATCCATATTAAATTCTATTCTCTCGCTTATAAAATTTATAAAGAATTTGTATTATTTTTATAATTTCTTAGGTATTAATTTTATCTGAGGCCCGCAGTACAATGGGTTCGTTTGTACTAAATAATTTTTAATGTGTATTTAGTATGTTTTTGAATAAAAATGTTTTCAAGAACACACTAAGTTTATAAACTAAAAAAATCTGAAAGTATGTAACAAAACTAAGTAAATATAATTTTTTTTAAAATAATCTTTAATTTTCTTTTAAAAGTTATTGACATCAACAAACATACATACATGGTTTTTTTTTTAATTTAAAAGGATTTTCGGGGAACGATGATCGCTTTTTGATCGGACTGCCCTGGATGATGATCGAAGACGGTCGTCTGTCTCTAACAAAATAGAAAAAATATATAGCTATGATTTAAATATTATTGCAGGATACAGGATTACCATTATGTCTCTTGGAGACTGATTACGAAATAGGGTTTCAAGTCACAGCCTGCTTGGACCACTATGATTTGATCACGTTCCCATACTATAGATTGGAGAAAAAAAACCATTTCAATAAATATCAAGAAGATTTTGTGTTGTTTCATCATTTGGAAGATATTTTTAAAGACATCCTAACTAGCAATGCTAGTTTGAGGATTATGTAGTTGTGTACTCACCTCTGAAACTGAAGTAGCTGATTATCACTTTCACCAAAAATGTTTTAAAGTTAAGGCTGATGAAAATTACGGAAGTTATCACTAAAGTTTAACATTCACTTAAAAAAGTATGGACATTGCACAACGCGATCAGAATATCAACTACTGAATGGTCCACTTCAAATTCCACAATTCTGCTATTCTACAAAGAAATGGTTTCGACCAAACCTAGATGTATCCGCCTAAAATATACAATAAATACAGAAATAGTATAAACGACATCTGCACTATCTACTATTTGATTCCGTCTTGGATCCTAATCTGGTTTTCGAGTTGATTTAATTCGGCAGCATTTTAAAACTAATACATAACATATTAAAATTAATAAACTTTGACGTTTAGAATCCTTTTTTAAACCTTGCCAGTATTCATTTTGTGCTCGTCATCGTTTAAGCTATCGCATTCATTTAGAAAACGTATATAATTTATTTGTGTTTGGTTTAAAACACTTCTATTATCTTATATATATCGAATTTTATATGAAAATCTGTATAAACGAAATTTATACTCATTCAGGTATTACAAATTATCTGAAAATTTTGCACAGTGTAGTTTAACAATACCAAAATGTACAAAATTAGGTTTTTATGCGAATTTCAGCGAAATTTCTAATATTCAAAATTAGTTTATGCAAAATTCCTGTGTTCTTTATTTGCTAAATTTCCGTACATATATATATTTATATAATATTATTTTTTTTGTTTTTTTTTTTTTTGCTATTTTCACCCCGTTTCGGATCGAAATTTTGGTGGAAAGCTACGGATTCGGGCTTAGCACCCAAAAAAAAATTCTCCACGACATTTTGCAATCTCATGTACTATCACTTGGTTACTACCTACACTACTAATAACAAAATTTGACATTGACAATTAAGTTTAAGTCTAATAAAATAATAATACATTAAATAATTTTATTAGTTTTGATAGACAAGATTTGGCTGCAAATTATTTTTTAAAGTTTATTAATTAAATTAATGCGAAATAAAGAAAAATAGAAAAGAAGATTGTATACATTCATTCATTTAATGAACGATTATCTTAAGATTAATGAATGAAAATAAACGTATGATTTCATGAGTCACTTGCATACACAAATCTCCCCCCGAAATAAATTCCTGGGTTCGCCCTTGCTGCTGACCACTTAGAATGGAAATGAATTGCTATGGGCCACTGTTACGAAAATGGATTAAAATCTTTCGCAAATGTTTTTAGTTGCCTATTCAGCAAGTAGTGGCCAGAGTTTTAGTTTTTAGGTTTTGCTTCTTCTTTATGGCACGATAGACCGACGTCGGGCCTTGGCCGCCTGGTTAGAAATAGGTTAGGTTTTGCTTGATTCAGCATTATGTCCTTTCGGGTTGATGCACTTTTCCCGAGTGATAAAGGTTTTTAAGCCTTTATAATATTACCATTTGGTACCTTTCAAGTAAATGGGAATGTTTGATGTTTTACCGCTTCGACTACTACCTGGAAACGTGTTCTGTCCACCAGTGATGTAGATAGCTTTTCGGAGAGGGAGGGCATCTGTGGTCAGCACTTACTTTTCTATCGCTCAGAGAAAATTCATTAAGTGGTGAGCAGATTGAGCTCTGCTTAATTATATAAAATGCATTAAATTAAGTGGTGAGGAACCCTTTCAGGGTCAGGGGAACTACCATTCTGTGTTGCTTCGACCATACAAAAATCGAAAATCCCTCAAGAATATTTGGTAATGTCAAAGTATGAAGTAGCCAAACTCAAAAATATTTGTTAGAGTTTTTACATTTCAAATTTTCTTGATAGCTTTTTTTCAGATATCCAATAGAATTGGCCAGAAAAGTTTTATGAATGTACCAGGATGACAGAGCTTAATTTTGCACAATTTAGTAAACAATAACAATAAACTTGAATTGTTAAAAAAGAAAGTTGGTTACCAAGGTAATTTTGATTAGTTTCATGTGTCCTCGAACCATTTTGCTGTAACTTTTACAGTTTTTCAAATAATTAAGAAAAACTGAAAAATGATCCCCTCTCCCCCCTTAAAATCGAAATAACTTCAAAACGGCTGATTCTATCCGCGTGAAACCAATTCCATTCGATTTAGAATGGCCAAATACATTACACAGGAGAACAATTTTAACACTTTTTCCTGTTTTTTTAATCTTGCACCTTATTTATAGTAAAACGGCCTCGCTGATTCCAAAAATGCAGTCCGTTTTTCTCCTATACGTCAGGTTTTTGAGATAACGGGGTTTTTTTAATTTTACGGAAAATTACAATAGGCCCCCATAAATAACAACTTTTTTTAAAAGCTACGGGGTTGCATCCTTGTTCAGGACCTTCTAGTACTTGTATACAATAAAATTAAATAAACAAATGAAAGTAATTTGTCGCGACCTGGATTTTTTGTTAAAAGTTGTGAAATTCTTGGGCCATTTTTAAGTCTTTTTTAATCAAAAAAGTGTATTTAAAAGCCTCCGTTCGAGTATATAACCCTATTTTTGTGCTCTTAACTTGTGTAATGGAAGCCTCTACTATCCCTTGTCGAAAGTGTCTCAATACCCGGAGTCAGTTTGCTATATATGTGGCAGTTATACATTTCTAAGTCAAAGGGCAAAAAATAGGCCCCTTTGTCCACCAGGCATATCATATGTGTAGACCTCAAGATGGTTCTTCCTTCTCGGTTAGCAACGAGGATATACAAAATATCCGTGCTTTTTGTGTATGTGGGATAGCAGAACTCGCGACAAACATTGGATACAAAGGAATTGGCCCCCGAGATCTGATCTGAAGGCTGGTGATCAAAATATTGTTCATGAACCGCTTGTGGATCAACAAAAAACATTTTCCCGCTGTTGCATATACAACTAGGCCTGGCGAAACAATTTGTAAAAGCCTTACCAACAGAAGGAAATTATTTTAAATATATGCTGTCGGCCCTTCCTGCGCTATCATACGAGAAAATAAAGGCTGGAGTATTTGACGGTCCACAAATTCGGCAGCTTCTCAGCGATACAAATTTTATGGAATCAATGAAAGAAAATGAAAAGACAGCATGGCTGGCATTTGAGAATATAGTCAAGAACTTTCTAGGCAATATAAGTGCATCGAATTATGCGATAGTAGTCGAGCAACTATTGGACAGTTTTCAAAGGCTTAGCTGCAACATGAGCATCAAAGTTCACTTTTTACACAGTCATTTAGATGAATTTCCGGAAAATCTTGGAGCTGTGAGTAATGAGCAAGGAGAGCGATTTCATCAAGATTTCAAAATCATGGAAAGTCGATATCAAGGCAGATGGGATGCGAATATGATGGCGGACTATTGATGGGGCTAAAAACGGGACTGTCCGGAAATTTAACACTCCAGAAAAAGCTACAAACGAAAATTTTTGCCATAATTTTTTTTTTAATTCTTAGGTAATGTTGTTAAGATATAAAATCAATATTTACAAACAAAAAATTTTTAGCGAGTTTCGTTTGTTTTGATTTCAATGAAGGGAAGGTTTGTATGGGGGCCAAAATTTGAGCCCCCTGTATCTCAAAAACTGGACGTATAGGAGAAAAACGGTTAGCATTTCCGGATTCTATGACCAAGAATTAGCTAGAAATGAATATCAAATCTAAATAAACAAAATGCTGTTCCCCTGTGTTATGATTGACCTGTTTTTATAATTGTTTCCAAAATTTGGGTTTTTCGCCCCACTGTGCGCCGGGGCATCTCGCGCGCCAAAGAAAAAAAAAACGAGACGCGAACAAGCAAGGTCGCCGGACGAAACATGGTTTACCAATAGACAGGGCTGCTGCCTTCATTAAAAAAAAAGTTTACCAAAATATTCAGCATATCAAAATTTAGTGCATAGGCAACAAAATTCTTCGATCGGCGCAATAACGGGAAAGATAAAAAAAGAATATAAATGGCATTTTCTTAATCGAGTAACCCGATTTTAGAATGCTCAAATGAAGGGCGTCAATTCATGTACGTAGTAGCATATATTTTCTTTATAGACTAATTTAAACCCATCGTTACTTTTGTGACATCCAATGTACAGGATTGCTTCTGAATCGCCGAAAATCTGATAATAGCCATAATAACTCAGAGAAAAACTACCAATGGGTATAAGAAAAAGGTCATTCTATGAAGTAAATTAAGAAAAATACTACCTAATAATAAAATATACAAATAATGTACATAAGTAATTGTAAAATTATATACATAGTTACAAAATTGTATCTTTCCCATTCGAAATCGAAACATCATCATGTCGATTTTCACTTTGATTTTTTTATTATTGTACTTGCAGACTTTTGATTCAAGTCTCTTTATTCCGAACAACAAAGGTTCAAAAGAACAATACAAAATCAAACATACAACCAAAATTCAAACATTTAAAAAGTATAACCATACAAAAGCGATGTTAAAACAGACCGGTAGAAAGTTTACCACGTATGAATGTATGTATTTTGTGCAACAAAAGCATCATATTAATGAAACCGCAAAAAAGATAACAAATTTATGTGTATTAAAAAAATATACATACATAAAACGAAACAAGAAACGATAAAGTAAAATTTTAAGTATAACGGCGGAAATTTACGATGTTACAAATTTGATAAGATGTTATTACAAAGTTTTGAGATTTAAGTGTGTTTCGTTAAGAGTATGAATTTCAAGTTCAAGGTGGAAACAGATACATACAGTCTAAACCAGTGTTGGTTTTTTTCTTTTGTTGAAATCGTCGAAAGTTTGTAATTTTTGCATGTGCATTTCGAATACAAAGGGGGACAACAATGTAAACTAAATTGATCTTATATAATTAACAAAAAGAATTTTAAGGAAATTATAATGACAAATTTTCTACTCATTCACCACACTACTACATACTTTTCAAATCGAAAATCAGTATTGAGAGCATCACCAAATTAAGAGGAAACGCAATCGTACGAATAAGTTTAATAGATATGACGTCGAGAGCTTTAATTGCCGTACAAATATTGGCAATCAAATACGAGTACCTAACGCGTCAATAGAAGAATAAATGTATCTTGAGATAAAATTGGCAATGATTTCATCCCTTTTGTGCCATTCTGATTAATAACCTCTCTCTCTTCCATATTAAACAAGCAAACTACATCTTCGATCAAATACAATCAAAACCCAAAATTTACCATAGTCATTCTGAAATGAGACCATCCCAATTGAAAGGAAATAAACATACAAACACAGCATGTGGCCAGGCCTAAGGGCGGTGATGTTCAATGTGTATCGATGGGAGGGGCAAACAAAAAATAAATATTTGATTAAATATTTTAGGAAACCAGCAGATGACTCAAGAGTGAAGACTGACATTCAATTAGTTCTTGGTTCTTCTGTTTACCTAGTCGTATACAGCTCTATTCATATAAATATGAAGTGAATTATTAACAGCGCCTTGTTTAGTTGATTGGGAGTTTATTTATATATTTTGATAATTGGCTGTAACATATCCTTTGGGAAAATTATATTATTTGTACAAATGATGTGGCAAAACAAATATTTCTTGAAGTTCAATGAACCCTTTTTTCAACTCGTAGTGAATACAAGCCTCTATCAGGCTTTCATCATAGAAAATTAAATATAGGCGAATTATTATTTCTATGCAAATCAATATTGAATTGCAAGTTTGTCAACCCTAGACAAATTGAGTAGGCGAATCCTGATTGCAATGCAAATCCAAAATGTTCAAAATGCATTTCGCGAATCAGGTTAGGTTAGAAATGAATTTTATTCGTCGCCTAGAGCTCTGCAATTTAATGTATTTCCCAGGGAAAGAAAAAATATTGTACGCCAAATTCAGTAGTGAGACAATTTTTTTTAAATGACTGCGTGAATTTAAATTTATTTTTTTATGTGTGTCTACTTGTGATTGTAATTAAACTGAAATTATTGGATCCTGAAAATTGTGTGTGTCAAAGGCTATAGATAGACGAATTATCATTTCTATGCGAATCATAATTCATTGGAAATATAATTTGTCTTTCGCCTGGCCTACAGCTATGAAAATTTAATACAATTTCGAATTTCCCACCTCCCGCACCATTAATCTTCTGACTGTATGTATAGCCTAGTCCCTCCTAGAAGTAGACCACTGTTTCCCAACTGGTTGTCCGCGGACCGAATGTGGTCCGCCAAAGAATCTGTCTGTCACTAAAAATAAAATATTTCTCTGTTACTAAATCAAAAATTAAAATTTTGTTGAGTAATTTATTTATGTATGTAAACTTGATCTCTATAGATAGCCATGGTTAAAGAAATCGATTATGAACGGATAGACTGATATACGGACGAATTTATGAGTTGTAAATTCATTTTACTATAAAGACAGTGCTTAGTTTTGAAAATTTGTTATAGCATTTTTCAATTTGCGCCACCAAATATTTGAACATAATTGTTTTGTCGCTTGTGCAATCGGGTTCTCGTTTTTAATCAGCCATTAAGGTTAAAAGGCTAACTTTACTGTTATTTAACAGAATGGTGTGAAAAAACCGTGACTATCCGTGAAAAATTCAACGAAAAGTTTTCGGTATCTCCTGATATTTTCAACCACATTTTTAATAGCGAGCGAAGATTGTCTTTTCCAAAGGGAAAACCGAAAAACAATCACCTAATTATAAGAGCAGAAAAGTGAAAGTATTTGGCCTTGTTGCCGTTTTTCTCTGCTTGTGGAGAGCAATGGCGTAGATAAGGGGAATCAATCCCTCCTTCAATGACATATAATACAATTGACTTACTTTGATAAATTATACCCAAGACCAAAAAATAAAATGGGATATTATCATTTTTTGACATTTACATTTTTTACTTTAACTCTGCAAGAAATGCTAGTTGAGCCAGCATAATTTAGGGAAATATTCTTAACAAAATGAAGTTGATGTTTGCCAAAAATTGAGTTACTCCAAGCAAGGACACGCCTGATTCGGCTACTAGAACTTGTTCGGGTCGAGACGTCCATAGCTCCTCCCAAGGGGGGAAGGGAGGTGGTAAATTTTGGCTGAACGTCAAAACAGAGTCCCTTTACACTCTCCACCAAAAACTACTTTTTTTTTACTTTTTTTATGCTGCTATTTATTATAACCTAAATATTGAAAATAAAATCGCGTTTTCATAAAAACTTGATTATGGGAAAATGTGCTTAAACTGCAAAATCAATTCTCTAAACATTGAGAGCCGCTGATTTCTCACCGTGAAAGATATCGGTCCGAAATTTTTTGTAGAAAGAAACTTCAAAATGTTTACTATGCGATAAATCATTCACAAAGGCTCTCAAGTAGTATCAATTTTTTGAATTTCCTCTACGGCCCCACTGTGCGGCGTCACGTGATTGACAGAGATGAAAAGGTGCATTTACCTATTAGATACGTTACGTCTAACGACAAGTTATGAAATATGACATCATTTTTTGGAACGTTTTTTGTTGTATGTTTATCACCCACCGCTATAAACATAAACACCCCTGAACTACCTCGGTGGTAAAAAGACACACAGCTGAAGTTTCGCTATTTGTCCGGTTTAATATAAAAATTCATAAAGTCATGACACAAAAGTGTAGTTTTAGAGTTGCCTTTTGAAAAAAAAAATAAGCAGTATTTTCCGTTTTATTTTGTAAACCATCTCTAAATTTTATTCACCAAGCTCTGGGAACTCAGAGATGAGTGTCGTCGGTTACACTGAGCTACCGAATGCCTACAATTTAAATTTCCGAGTGTCACAGACTTGTGGATATCTACAGTCAAAGCCAAGTTTGAAGATGATATTTCAGCCCGAATAATTTAGTGCGTGATGGATGCTGCGCTGCGATCACAAACCAGCTCCCTGCAGAGGGACGAATGTAGACTCATGTCTGCTTCTCGTGCTGGTGAAGCAATATCAAAATTTGGTCCCACAGAGTAACTGTAACGAAAAAGGTATTTAGTGGGTTTAAATTCGACATAACGGCATGCTGGCGGTCTTTGCCATTTATTTTTCTTGCCAGGAGTGTAGCACGTCTCCTCTTTGCAGCAGCTGAATAGAATAAACCCAAAAAACAATTTACATGTAATATAGCACGAAATTTACGAATCGTGAGAAAAATATGCGTTCTGCAAATTACGGCTTAAAATTAGTTTAAATTGACAAAGTTCCATGCTTGGAAATATTTCGAAGAAATAAAATCGCAGATGTTTCTTTCCAATAGCTAGTGGAGGCCAATTAATGTTGGATAAAATGACGGTTTGTTGATTTAGTGCGCCGTTGTATTGCTACATAATTATTGATGAGATGCAACTTTGATATAGTGTTACCTTGTGGCACTCGGTCCTTGTTTCCCAGGTACTTTTTTCGCTTAGACTGGGGCTTAAGGTGGTATGAAACCGAATGTACTCATAAATTACCATGCGACCATTTTTAGCTAATTTACTTTACAACAGTGTCCTCCCTGCGTAAGTTTCGGGTCCTTAACTCTTCGTGATACGGTGAATCTGTATCAACGTACAAAAACTGGTCGTGAAGAACCATGTCTTATCATTCTGCTTGCCTCCTCTTTGACATGTACGCCACTGGCTTTTCTGCTTCCTTGCCTCTCTATACTGCCCTTTTTTGTTTATAAAACCACTCTTATGATAAGAAAAACCTTATATGATGGGGATTAATAGGATTGGGATTGGAGCACAAAAATAAAAAGAGTCACATATCAAAGTCCAAGAAATTTAAGAAAAAATATTTTCTGAAGTCCTGTGTAATTTTTTTAATTTAAATTTTATGTTCAATTTTTCGATATCAACACTAAGCTCTAACTAGGGATGTCAAAAACCGGACTGAAAATCGGTACTTTCACAACGGACAACCGGGGTCTTTCCGTCTTTCGGTTTTTAACCCGGACGGTTGTTAAATTTTTCGATTGTAACCGGAATGGGAATTTCCTTTCATATTCATGACTCCTAGGAAAAAAATCATGTGTGAGATGAGATGAGTCTTGGAGTGGGCCACGATTGATTCACAGAAAAACAATGTTTTCCATACAAGAGTTCACTTGAACAAGCCATTTGGAAGGAGTCTTATGTAATGACGCCAAGGTGCTCTCGATAGAAACTGTGCACTGTTAATGGACTATTTATTAATCCAACAAAACTCATTTTTATATCATTCAGTTGAAAGAGAAATTAGGACCACCTCAGAGATAGCATTGTACACTCAAAATTAGCCCTAGTTTTCTGCATTTAAGGCATTAAAAGTGTTAAAAATAACGAAGCTAGAATAAAACGATGTATGAGTGACATGATTGTAAGACTATAATAGGCCGGCCAATTTTTCTAAAAAAAAAATATACAAGTATGTGTACTTGACCTTTGCAGAAGTTGGAGAAAATTGAGAGGAAAAAATCATTTGTTTTTGGGTTAAATCACAGAAAGTTGACTTTAAAGCTCAGTAAAAACCAAACAACTTGTCTGATTTTAGAGCGGATAGTTTTATTTTTTAGGTAAATTTGTTGGCAGTGATAATCATTTTATTTCGCTATTCTTGCTAGTTTAGTTTAGTTTTAGAGATATTAAGGATTAAGTCATGTAGGAAAATACATTTTTCAAAAATCTTCAAATGCATGTGGCAACTAAAGGGTTAAGAATTGGGGGTATGGCCATTGCACATTTTTTGCTGGAAATCGCACGAGGAATAATTTTCCGTTGCGTTTATGCGGTAGTTTCCGAACACTATATGCTACCCTTATAAATGGGCAAATTCCCGGTAAAACGTTGTTTTTTATTTTAAGTTTGACCCCACGTAGTTCTAATTGGGGGCAGGTACAGATCGGGTGTTTTGGCATTGTATTTGGATATATCGAATAAACATATTCATTGCGGACCACTCTCCCGCATAAGTTACCGTTATTAAGATATTCATGAAATTAAAAAAATTGCGTTTTTGTATGATTTGAATTTCTCATAGTGCCTTTATTGTACGTTGTACATTGTACGTATCGATCTGAAATTCTACGTATTCATTTAGGCGTTGTACAAGCTACAAATTTTTTATTGCCGTTATGGAGATATTTCCTAAAAAACTGTAAATTTTGACGTTAGGCCCCTCATAACTTCCTTGTGTATCCACCCATCGATGGGAACTTTTGGCATTTTGTTTGCGGCCACAGAAGCTAGAAATTTATCATAAACGACTTTACAGCATACACCCCCCTTACAGAGATATTCACAAAATTCCCTTTCTTCTAAAGTTTGAGCCCCCGTAGCACCATTAAGGGTGCACATATTGATGAGAAATTTGGCCACTTTCCCCAGAACCGTATTTACTACGAATTAGCCATACAACATCTTTAAGCCATAGTTACCGTTATAGTGATTTTTCTGAAACCTTGTTGAAAATACCGTTCGACCTCCTGGTACCGTTAGGATGGCTCAAATCAAAATTGAATTTTGTCATTCTGGAACCGTTTGCCCAAATTTCCTGGCGTATATTGCCATAGTTGTGCACGAATAGTGCACTGTGAACACTTTTGAATAAAAAAGCAGTTAAGATCTTGGAAATTGGGTATCACTAACACATCTTCGGTGTTAGTCCAATGTTGGACTGTGGCGCCATCTCGGTTAACCGGAATACCAAGTGCCGGGGTGTTTTTGACATCCCTAGCTCTAACTATCACTTTTCGATACCGTCGTCAACAATAATAGTCCAGTGCAATTGGTACAAAATAGCCCCAAACCTAAACATAAAAAAAAGAAATGTTTGATACCAAATTGTTGAATACACTGCCTAATATACGCAGTAAAAAGTTACACTAATTTGCCCCATGTGTTAAAGGGGAGGGGGTGGCAAAGGGGTGAAAATTCAGTTTCTTGCAAATATCTGCAAAACTATAAGTCTGACCTTAAAATGTGCTGAGGACAAAACAAATTACATAAAATTACCTTTGTAATGATATGTAACACTCTAGACCCTTTCTCAGAAAATTATACCCTAGACCCAAAATTATTATAGTGAATTTACATTTTTTGAGTTTTACATTTCGCACTATAACTCTTGATAGAATAGACCTTCGGTCATAAGATGTTGTCCATATATTGCTAACAAAATTTATTTAATTTCTACCAAAAATTGGAATGCTCCCACCACTCCTCCTAAAACTTTTCAAAAAGGCATGCCTGTAGCCAGTGGCGCAACCACGGGAGGGGCTAAGGGGGCTAAAGCCCCTCCCAGACCCAAAAATTGGGAAAGTGATAATTGTAAAATTGAACATGCATTACTGCATTTCGTTACAGAATCGGGGACTTACGAATTATATGTTCTAATTGCGTTGAGTCATTTGTTTCGCAAAAACGTTGTGAGGCCGTGTAGCTCTTTCTTTACTACTCAACAGAGTGACAACGACAACAATCCTTAGACAAAACCACAGATCCTGGGTGGAGGAACTCTTTATATACCATAGCAGCATAGGAAGAAGCCACAGAAATCTATAAGCCGAAATTATAAAAGCCAATTGATCCTAACGGTTTTCTAACAAGCAACGATTTTGGAATCGCTAGTCCGCGCATTCTTTTCCTTAGCATTTACTAGGTCCTGAAAGTACGCCAGATTCAGGGATAAGTCAAAGTCGTCTATTGAAAAGTTCTATTCAATCAAATGTATGTTTGGGCTGGTTTGGGTCCACGATATGTTTTCCATTTATAAGCTAGTTAGTGCTTTAAACAGTGATTCAAAATTGGGTTTTATGAGAACGACGAGGATGAGCGTGATGATTACGAGTATGATATTTCACTCACGTTTTTACGCCACTAAGTTACGAGCACATTTAAGACGATAACTTAAAACACCACCCTATAGCGTCAGAACGGCAAAATCCTCATAGCACCCCTAATCACCCATCCGTCTGAGGCAAATTCATAGTCCAGTAATATGGATGGCCTTAGCCTCCTCCAGGATAAGATCCTGGTTGCGCCACTGCCTGTAGCAGATCAAATTTGGTGGGCTATCTAGTCTAAGCTCCGTTATACTTCCCACCAAAAATTATTAGCATCCGATCAAAACTAAGGGTACCCCTCATACAAAGTGACCCAAATTTCTAACAAATTTCACATTTTTTCACTTCTAAATTCTATCTAAAATAAAAGAAAATGTATCTCTTAGAACGTCCTTATAACAGTTAATTGTAGTCTTCTGAATGTATTTCCAAAAGTTTGCACCAGAGAGTGCCTTACAAGTATGAAAAATTGGGTTTGAAGGGTGCTAGTACACGTTACCCGAAATATTCGGAAATAGCCTTAGAACTGGTATCAGTGACCTTCAAACCCAATTTTTTGATACTTGTAGCGTACGCCTTGGTACAACCTTTTGAACGTACATTCACAAGACTACAATTAACTGTTATAATGACGTTCTAAGAGATAATTTTTTTTCTATTTTACATAGAATTTAGAAGTGAAAAATGTGAAATTTGTTAGAATTTTCGTTCAGTTTGTATGGGAGGTACCCTTAGTTTGATCGGATGTTAATAATTTTTGGTGGGGAGGATAATGGAGCTTAGACTAGGCACCCCACCAAATTTGATCTGCCTGGCTGAATTTACAAAGAAGCCACAGGCACGCCTTTTTGAAAAATGTTAGGAGTGAGGGGGCGTCATTGGTCGGAGCAATCCATTTTTTGGTACAAATCAATTAAATTTTGTTATCAATATATGGACAAGATCTTATGACGGTAGGTATATTCTATCAAGAGTTACAGTGCGAAATGTAAAACTCAAAAAATGTAAATTCACTATAATACTTTTGGGTCTAAGGTATAATTATTGCGAAAATTTCTAGAGTGTTATATGTGAATTTTCACCCCTTTGCCACCCCCTCCCCCCTTAACCCATGGCTTAAATTAGTGTAACTTTTTACTGCGTATATTAAGCAATGTATTCAAAAATTTGGCATCAAAAATTCCTTTTTTTTATGTTTGGGTTTTGAGCTATCTGTACTAGACTATAATTGTTTCACAGAATTCACGAAAGCGTAAACCATAAAGTACGCGATATCTTTGATTTTACCTCGAATTTGTTCTGCATGATTTGTATAAGCGCAGAACCAAAGATGAGAGATAAGTAAAGATCAACTACTAAGAACAAAATAAAATTTAGAGCAGGATGCACAAAATTTACAAACACATGCAAACCACCAACTGAGAGTTGAAATGGCATGCAATGGGCTCAAAAATTTCATTAGTGCGACAAGGTCCACCATATACCACTATCAGCTGTGGTATGCACAGCAAATGTCAAATCGATGGAATGATCATTAGTGTGAGTGACCATCCCATTCATGATGCACAGAAAGTTTGAATGTATGTGTGACATTTTCTTTATACTTAGTATTGCCAGATAAAGAAAATTTAAATCGTAATGGAAATGTTACCTGATGAGAATTCGACTCGTTCATATTTTTGACGAAATTGGCGCGCAATGAATTTTGAATCTTAGATTAGGTACTAGCATCGTCAGTTCACGTGAAATCCATGCAAATACTGAGAAGATTTTGATTATCGTGAAACCGAATTCACCACCAATTCACCACTTCACACGAAAGTCTCCACACCGGTTTTTGACATTTCGCAAGTCTCCACGGCAAATTTTTCACGGGAGACATAAATGCAAGTTTTTCGCTCGGCGAACACAGTACATACCTTTAGCATATATTTCTGTCTTTGACATAAAATAATGATTATCATAGTAATAATTAGGTTAAGTCTTCATTTTAAAAAGTATTAATCGTGTAAGTACGAGTAATTAGTATTTTCGATTGAATATATGTACTAGTATTGTAAAATTATGGAATCGTGTATAGTTTGCATTGTGGGCAGTCGTTGAGGCTATTTGGTGTTCCACGGGAAATGAGTGCGTAAAGGTATGTACTGAGTTCACCGAGCGAAAAACTTGCATATATCTCTCCCGTGAAAACGGTGACGTGGAGACTTGCTTTTTATTCACTCAATGTAAGATAAATGTTCACTCGCGTTCTGATTGAATGTCGATGACATCTTTTCATTGTGAAATAAAGTGCAACTGCATTATTTTCGCTGGCGAAATGTCAAAATCCGGTGTGGAGACTTCCATGTGAAGTGAGTACCACCAAGCGAATTCGATTTCACGATCATCAAAATGTTGACAGTATTTGCATGGATTTCACGTGAACTGACGATGTTAGCACCTACTTTAAGTTTTAAAACTACTTTTCAGGTCAAGGAAATTTCCATTTCCTGCACTAATTTATTACTATATGTCTCTTGGTGAGATGTGAACTAAGCGCTTTTACGTGTCGCAATAGAATTTATAACAATTTTTTATAAGTAATTGAACTGTTTGTTTAATTCCGAAGTTTTCTTCGATCAATCAAACAAATCAATGCCATATACAGGGTGTCCGGGAACTATCGTATATATGCACCGGAAAATGATTGCTCTCGTGATTTCCATCAAAAAAGTTGTACAGAACATACCCCCAATTCTGAACCCTATATACGCCACAGGCGTTTGAAGATGTGCGAAAAAAATATTTTATTGCGCAACTTAAGCCCCAATACCTCCGAAACTATACTAGGTAGAGTAGCGAAATAAGATGGCTTTCATAGCCAACAAATTAAACTAACAAATAAAACTAACCGCACTAGAATCGGATCATAGCTTTGCTTTCTACAGAGCTTTAAAGTAAAATTATTATTTTTTGACCCAAAAACATTTTTTTCTATCTCAGCAAAAGCTGTAAAGATTTTTTTGCCACCCATTTAAATTGCATTTTGTCGCTGCTTTCATTCTATTTCTAGCATGACTTTCGAAAACGGAAGAAATTATTTATTTTGTACGCCAGCGCCAGCCCGTACAGCATTGCTCTGACTTTGTAAGGCCGCACACACACGCTCAATCCAAAACCATTTTCTGACTCGGGTTCTCCATGTTTCTGCGACTTAAAATTGTGGAAAAGAGACTTCTCGCTGATAGTCAATAGCTCATATGCACTAAAACGAAACAACCATATACAATTCAAAAGCGTAGCTTAACGAATCTTCGGTAAATGGTTTTCATTGGCCATCACCATATGTTATTTGACAGTTCTCTAATTACATGAAAAACATGGACAAGTAAAATGCCGCTGGGTCATGTTTTTCATAAAAATACCGTGTGTTTCATTGTCGTCGCGTGTGAAATCCGAATTGCTCGGGTAGTGTTGAATATTAGTGAAAGAATTGTGCCGAAAAGTCTGTTGTTATGTCCCTCGGTCAGTGAAGAATGTGAGTGTTTAGTGGAAGTGCTCAGTTTTAAGGCAGTAATACCCGTATATCAATTGATTTGAAGTTCCGGGCATGTAATTTTATTGGCTTTGTGAAAGAATTCAGCCTTAAAATGGACATGCCTCCAATACTTCTTGTTAATTTCATTGGAGACACTGCAATGGTTTATTTTGGTTTGTCGTCAAGCGATCGGTTTTGTACCAAGCCAAGGAGCGATTACACGTAACGATAAGCTGGCCAGTCTCTGCCGTTCAACGTTTGCAAATATTACCATTTTAATTAGTTATCGAGCTTATTGTGCGGCTGCTGAAACGTCACCATAATTTTGCCAACTTAAGAGATTCTTACAGTTTAAAAAGTCGTCGACACTGCACCAGAGATAAACAGCGACTTTTTGCCTAGGCTTGGTACAAATTCGATCGCCCGACGACAAACCAAAATAAACGATAGCAGTGTCCCCAATGAAATTAATAGGAAGTATTGCAGGCATGTCTATTTTGAGGCTGAATTCTTTTACAAAGCCAATAAAATTACATGCCCGGAACTTCAAATCAATTGAAATACGGGTGGTCCCTGCCTTAAAACTGCGCACTTCCACTAAACACTCACATTCTTCACTGACCAATGGACATGACACCAGACTTTTCAACACAATTCTTTCACTAAAATTCCACACTACCCGGGCAATTCCGATTCCACACGCGACGACCATATTCACTGTATTTTTATGAAAAACACCACCCGACGGCATTTTACTTGTCCATATTTATCATGTTATCAGAGAACTGTCAAATGTCAGATGATGATGGCCAATGAGAATCATTTATCGAAGATTCGTTAAGCTACGCTTTCTGAATGGTATATGGTTGTCTCGTTTTAGTGCATATGTGCTATTGAATATCGGCGAAAAGTCTCTTTTCCGCAATTTTGCTGTACATGGACGAGACAGATTCAACACATAGAAACAAAGCCTCCGAACAACTTCATTTCTTAATTTGTATGAAGTTGTTGATCTTTATGTTTCTAATATTTGGCAGAACTGCAACCGAAACCGATTTGCAATACATATTTGGTGTATGCAGATAAGATAAAAAAATATGCTTTGGTGGACTTTGGTTTGGAAAATTGCAAATTTATTTACCGCATCGTCAACTAATCGATTACTGGCTGATGTTTTGCTGCATGTCGTAAGTTGGCGGTCAACCATACTGTCGGTATAATGTTTTAGCAAGTAAAACAAAATTTTGTAATATTCAGGTGATTTGTGGAAGATGTATGCTTTGAAAGAATTCCCAAAGAGTGAAGTAAAAAAAAATTTCAATTAATTTTATACAATTCTTCCAAACAGCATTACTTGATATGTTAATGCACAAACCCACGACAAAAAAAAATAGTTTTACTAGACACGATGCACATAAGTGCTAATTTGTTTGAATCTACTTTACCCGGCTTAGGTAGATTTCCACTACGAGTAGTTTTTCTTACCATAAACTCTGATTAAGATAGCACAACTATGGCGAGTGAGTTAAACCATACAACTACTCCATAAATGTCAGTCTTGTTGATACTATCGTTTGTGGCGATTATATATTTTGATGGATACGTACTGCATCCGTCGGCAATAACACACGATTGCGTTATAATGTTTGACGACTATCCGCGGGTTTCTCAGTTTTTTCTTTACTGCCGCATTTACCCCATTACCATTTGTTGCAGCATAGCATGATGATTCCAAACATGGAACTGCCATGTTTCAGATTTATGTTATTGGCTCAGTGTATGACGTTGCACTTTGCACGAGATTCCATCCCAAGTCGGAGTCTGGTTTAGATAGATAGATACTTGTACCTACTTCTTACAATATTGCAATGCCGAGCAACAATTGTGATTGGCAAATTATGAAATTCTTTCATATCACACGATTCATTGCATCATAAATATAATCATAATCGCGTAGTCTTTGAAAAGGCATACTGTGCGAGACTGCGAGTTTGCGTGGTGTACTTGATGATTATGGTGCAGTGTTTTGGCTGTTTGGGATCAAGATCTTTAATGATGATGATGACTATGGCTAACAGGTTTGATAGATTTTTTTTTACTTGAGTGAATGCGTTTAACGAGCTTTGATGTTAGGCTCAATCGCTATGAAGGTTCAATTCTTTTTTTCATGAAATTTGATTAATTGATTGTTTATCGGATTTGTGGTAATATTGGCTTGTTGACGACAAAGGGTTAAAGTTCATTTTGATGTAGGTCAGTATTTATGCGTTCGTATTTTGTATAGAGTTTTGAAATAAATTTACAATTTGTAAACAGGGACTAGTAAAACTATCAAAGGAGTGCAGTGCAACTTTTCTGGACTGTGGTGAATATCCCTTACCTTACTGTTTAGTCAGCTCAACATTTTGGATCGTTAATTTTGAAATACGAAATTGAAAGTAATCTCCGTACTTCAGAGAAATTATGCGGTCCCATGGTTATTATTTATTGCTGGAAAATTCCTCTTAACTTATGCCTATTTCGCATATACATACGCTATGGAATTTTTGCATTTTCCACAGCATATCTTCATGGAAATATCTTTCATTTCGCTGACGGCAAGTGTCATCGCAATCATCATTTATCTAAATCTCTTGCTTGCTGCCTGGCTATCATCTTTCAAAATGTTTTCCTCCGTAGCTTCCCAGTCAAAAACGTGACAAGGAGGAATTACAAGTATGCACGCACTCGTATACAAATGGGGCAAAATATATAATTTCACTGCACACACAGTGCACTAGACTAGAGGAAATGCATATTTTTTCACTTGTGTTTTAATTTCTTGAGTAGCGCGCAACATTGCTAAAACAAGTTAGCCCCGTGAACCAAATAAAAAATGTATAAGAGAAAAAGGGACGAAAAGAAGAGAAAAAAATTACAAAAAGCATGTATACACGTTACTGGAAACATAAATACGATTTATAAATTTTAATTAACGACTAAGATGTTTAGTAATTGTGACTAATTAGTCTTGACTTGTACATTTTTGTTTCCTCGAAGCTTGAAGTGCATTCTCTCTCTTTCTGTGTATGCCGATGGCGAGGATTAATGATGGTATCGTGGTGGATGGTTTATGGCTGTGCGTTTAAGTAAGAGTGGATATAGAGAGATTTACGAGTACCTACAAACACTGCACTGAAAGCAGGATTTGTTGGTTGCGTGTCGCTCGGCAAATTGCTTTTAATTGCAAGCCTTTGCATTTCCTGGTGTAAAGATTCAATTGTTGGGCTGTAATGGAGCGCCTTATGAGATTCGGTGTCATTGTATTGTAAGAGTGTAATTAGGGCAGTTGAGCTTTTTAGTAAATTAAGAGTGTTTCAAATGATTTATAAAGCACTCTTCCTACAAACCAAATTGTGCGGAAAACCCACATCCGATGTGCTGAACACTCTCAATCCGTTGCAGGGTGCTATTACATGAATATGTGTGAGTGAGCATCTAGCTTTGAGCTTTCAACTGCAAGATTCCTGAGGTGAACTTAACCTTACTTAAATAATGATCTTCAGCCGAGCTTAAAGAATTGTCTTCAATCTTTCACGGAAAATGAGTAAGGGAATTATTGAAATATTGAATTATTGGAAAGGGAAGGTACATAAGTACATGTCAATGGGGTAGGTAATATGAGCTTGGTGGGGAACGACTAATTGAAGCTTGATTTTACGCACACATTATCAAAATCGTCACCAACACAATGTAAAATAAATAGGACCCGGCGAATTTTATTCATTTTATAAGTTGGGGTGTGCAGGACTTGGGCTGTTCAGCAATTTTCCTTTTTCGAATTTTTAGTCCATATACGAATATGTAATAAAATTCATAACAATAGCTCTGTCTTACCACACATTACATACCTACTTCAGTTGTGCAAAATATTTAAAGTTTCGCTCAAATCATAATTAATTTTTTCTCTTTTTTTCAGGTGTTCTTGTATTTTTTTCATTGGTAAGTAAAATTTTTTTTACTTTATTTCCAGGTTAGCTCTTTAAATCTGAATAGCATTTTCTCCAGGTTTAGCTTGCTTTTCCAATAAAATTTGGTTTGCGCCTAACTGTATGCAATTCAAACCACTTCCAATGTCTAGCTTAATTTTCACGTGGGCCACATTAGGTGTTTGAAAAGCGATGGTGCGACGCCGCGTGGCGGGCCGAACAGTTTTATGAAGGAAAAGACATTCTTGTCTGCATTTTTCATTGTGTTATCCAAACAAGAAGTATTTTTGACGGGTTGGATACGATATCCCGCCCATCATATTCCCGTTTTTTTAAATCCCGACATTCATTATTCCGCCATCTGCTTTTCAATATCCCGTCACAAAAGGTAAGTATTCTTTCATAAATCACGCGCGCGATTTTTGAAAGAATACTTACCTTTTGTGACGGGATATTAAAAAGCGGGATATTGAAAAGCGAGATTTTGAATAAGCGGGTTATTGAAATGGCGGGATTTTGGATTGGCGGGATTTTGATTAGACGGGATTCTAATTGAGCGGAATTTTTAATTGGCGGGATTTTGAAATGGCGGGATATTGAATGTCGGGATTTTAAAAAACGGGAATATGATGAGCGGGATATCGTACCCAACCCGCTAAATTATTATCTTGAACGAAGAAATAAGCAAATATTCCGATGGATTTTTGCTAAGAGAAAGTATCGCATTAACTGCTAGGAATCTCATGACATAATTATTGTTGTTTTTTATGTTATGAAAATAATTTTTGGCGGGATTTTAAAACGACGGGGTTTTTAGTGGGCGGAATTTCGATGTAGCGGGATTTTGTAATGGCGGGATTTTATAATGGCGGGATTTGAAGTGGCAGGATTTAGTTATGTCGGGATAATGTAAAACGGAACTTTTTGTAAAATCAGGATTATGAACAGGCGGGATTTTGTTTTTCGGGATTATGTACGAAGCGTGTAGAGGGCTCGCCATTCTGTTCTCCGTGAATTTTGTATGCAGTTATACATTATATGTCCAGGAGTACTATTCCTCAGAACTAACTGGACAAATGATTGAAATTGCTTTTCAATAACTGATTCATTTAGGATGAATTTAATGATTTTTTGGAGTTATACAGAAAATCTATATGTATTTGTCTTTTTTTGCATTAAAATTAGTGCCAATATCGCTAAAGTGAGACGAATATGGACGCACTTGCTTGCGGGCCGGATAAAACACTTGTGTGGTCCGTGGCCCGTATGTTGGACAAGCCTGTCTAGCTGAAATTTTTAGCATATATGCTAAGGGAAACATTCAAGTTTGCAAAATTTCTGGCGAAGCGGTTCACGTATTTGAAAGAACGAAATGTATTCTTCTCAAAGTTAGTCGAGTTTCGGAATAATAGAACAAAGGGTTCCCGAGTTTTGAAAATCTCCGATTGCGAAACATAAACGTACGGTTATCTCTGTTATATTTGCGCCTAGAGGAGTCAAACTTTAAACAAAATTTCGGATCTCTGGGTGGTTCTAATTTTGGAAGCTACAACCTTTTTTTTTTCAACAATCATGTTTGCTACCGAGCCCTAAACATTTTTGAAAAAAAATTTATAAATTATAAATATCAGTCGAATTTCCAGATTACCGAAAAAAAATCTCATAAAAAAACACAGAAATTCAATTTTGACGGCTGTAATTTTCAAACGCTGATAGGCAGGAACTTGAAATTTTAAGGAAATGTAGATGTCATGTGTCAAATGAAAAAGCAAAAACAACGCATTGGTCTCGGCGATGACACGATCCAAGCTAGAGCTGCCTGTAGAAATAGGCTGAGACATTACCGCCAGAACGGGTGAAGTGCCTACACCGCAGGCCGAGCGACACGACGCCATGGAGCGGTATAAAAAACGAGGCAAGGAAGAAGAAGTAGAAGCCAAGTTGTTCTAAAAGTGTATCAATTTTCAATGATGAACATTCGAAAACAGTTTCAATTGAATCTGCAAGTCTTGTATTTCTATTTCTTTCTTTTCTGAAATTTAATGGTGCCCAGCGCCAATGGTTATCTAAAAGTCACCAACACCTTCCTTGTCATCAAATGGTATCAGCACTCAAATCCTCAGCCACACTTTTCATCACATCAAGAATTGACAACATTAAGGTGTTTGTTTTTACCGTCCGTCCAGCGTCCCGCTCTAAAATCCTTTGGCGTCACTCATGAACATCTATGGCACTTTAGCAGCCACACAGCCGATGTATAAAATCCTTAGAGCTCTAGCTGGCAGCACATAGCACATAGAGACTGACAAAGAAACTTTGCTCACCATTTATAAAGCTATATTGGACGTTCTACGGTGAATTATAGAGCAGAACTGGAGTACTACACGGGAAGACGGGATGCCTGCAATATGTGAAGATTAACATTCAGTGGGTTTTGGAGTTGCTCAAATAAAGGTGTTTTCGTGGGGATACCTACATAATCCCGAAAAACAATATCCCGCCCGTTCATAATCCCGCTTTTTCCGAAAAATCCCGCTTTAGATTATCCCGACATTACAAAATCCCGCCATTTCAAAATCCCGCCATTTCAAAATCCCACCACCTCAAAATCCCGCCATTCCAAAATCCCGCCATTTCAAAACCCCTATTAAGTAATAAAAAAATCCCGTCAAAATACCGCCAATTTTTTTTTAATGTTAACAAAAAAATATAGATATGCGTTCAACTTGTCAATTATTTACATTAGTTTATGCGTCAAGTTTTTCAAAAAATTCGTTTTTTCATAGTACTCTTTAGATGCTGGCTACGTCTAAAGACCCTAGTTTGCTTTTGGATACGACCTTCGAATCGGGACTGCTCAACTTGGTTTTTAGCTAGGAGCAATTTTTTAGCTAGTAATTCCACCAGCCGGCACAGACCAATATGGCTTTTCCTTGTAATAAAGTTTAATCGTCTGTGCCAAGCCTCAACATTATTTTGAGTTCTTGGAAAATTAGCTGCAACTGCGTCAGCAATACTCCAGAACTTAGGCGGGTACCTTGGTTTTCCTCGCTTTCCCGACTTCCGAATAAGCGGGTTATTGAAATGGCGAGATTTTGGATTGGCGGGATTTTGATTAGACGGGATTCTAATTGAGCGGTATTTTTAATTGGCGGAATTTTTAATTGCGGGATTTTGGATTGGCGGGATTTTGGTTAGACGGGATTCTAATTGAGCGGTATTTTTAATTGGCGGGATTTTTAATCGGCGGGATTTTGAAATGGCGGGATATTGAATGTCGGGATTTTAAAAAACGGGAATATGATGGGCGGAATATCGTACCTAACCCGTTTTCGTGCAGTTACCCCTCCCGTTCCTTCTCGATGGTAAATGCATGCGATACAAATATTTCATCGAGATTTGTGTCGACTAAAAGTTCTTCGAATTCGCCAAAACACCTCGGTTTTCGGGCCTACTTCTTAAACGGAATGTATAAACATCAGAGTTGCAATGTCTCACCGGTATACTCTATGAGACAGCTATTTTTGACGAGTGGGTGGTGAACTTCCACTTTTCCCAGGGCTGCAACGATAATGGACATTTCCGTTTTAGTAACAGAGATGAGCGGGGTGCGATAGTTACGATAATACTTAATCTTCTTCCTTGCCTCGTTCTTTATACCGCTCCATGGTTCCGCGTTGCTCGACCTGCGGTGTAGGCACATCGCCCGTTTTGGCGATAATTTCTCAGCATATTTCTACAGGCAGCTCTATCTTGGATCGTGTCATCGCCGAGACCAATGCGTTGTTGTTGCTTTTTCATTTGACACATCCAGGTGTTCTTCGGTCTGCCTCTGGCCTTGGGTCCATCAAGTGGAACTTCCATTGATATCGCTCTCTTTGTGGGGTTCTCAGGCGGACGCCTTTGAACATGGCAATACCAATCCATTCGTCGGTCTTCGAGCTTTTCGGTGATTTGTTGGTCTATGGACAAGCTGCCTCGGATGTAGCTACTCTTGATGTGGTCCCTTTTGGTTACACCAACTGACATGCGTAACATTTTCATTTCAGTCGCTGTCATTTCTTTCGCGTAACCTTCATACATGGTCCAGCATTCTGATCCATACATGAGTGCGGGACGTACAACCGTTTTGTACAACTTGCCCTTTAGCTTCAGTGGCATTTTCTTATCGCAGAAAACTCCAGAGTTTTCTCTCCACCTCATCCACCCAACCTTTGTGCGATGTTTGATGTCATCATCGCATGTAGCTCCGCTGTTCACCATCGAGCCAAGGTACTTGAACTTGGTACAAGACTTAAGCTGCTCTCCTTTGACGTACATATCTGGTATCGGTGCATCTGGGTCTGAGAATGGGCAGCATAAGAACTCAGTCTTTGTTATACTTACCCTCAGTCCATGCTCCTCCAGAATGTCACACCATTTTGTAAGCGCAGCTTGCAAGGCAACGATGTTTGGGCTACTGAGGACTATATCATCAGCAAAAAGAAGAGATATTTCTAGGCCGTCGGAGACACGTGTTAATAAGTAGCACATGATGATGTTGAAGAGCAACGGACTCAATACACTGCCCTGGTGTACTCCGACATTCACCGGAAATTCTTCTAATTCACCGGCTGTGCATCTAACCTTAGTCGTAGCTCCATCATACATGTCTCGTATCATCCTGACGTATGCCTCGGGGACATTAAGTGCTCTCAAGGCCAACCATATCAGATCACGAGGTACTCTATCGAATGCCTTCTCCAAATCGATGAACACAAAGTACAAGTCCTTTCGTGCTGCTCTATACTTTTCCATCGCAATACGAATGCACTGAATCGCATCGACTGTAGATCGACCTTCAACAAAGCCGCATTGATTGTCATTCAACCGCACAATCTTTCTCAATCGGTTGCAGACAACTCGCTCGTAGATCTTTAGTGTATGAGGTGTTAACTTTATAGCCCTATAGTTGTTGAGTTTAAGATAATACTTAATGATAGAATTAAATTTAAAACTTGCAATTAAAATCCAAATTCGGAATGCATAACTCAAAATTAAAAAGTCAAAAGTTAAAATTCAAAATGCAGGAAAGTCCGTTGTGATTAGACTTCTGTCGAGTCGTTAGCTTCGAAGCTTTCCAGAAATGCAACAAAAAAAAGTTTGTCCAATAAGGCCTTATAAGGACCCACTATGTATATCCCTATTGCATTTTTGGGCTAAATTTCAACAAAGCTTGCCATATATTAAACGCATTAATCTAATTGATCTCCTTTGGGTTAGTATAGAGCTCACGCGGCTCATATTTCAATTGCACTAATAACTTCACATCAGCACTGGCTTTGGTCAGAGAATTAGCAGCTCTTCATATTTTACGCTTGACTCGGCTATTTGACGCATAGCATATCCCTTGAGTTTATACACTCATTTAATTGAAGTCTATACGTTATTTTGTTCTCTTCTATAGGTTGATGAAATGCCGGCTGACATGACGTTGTCCATTCAGTATAGTTGAGTCGCTTTTTTTTAGACTCTTCATACATATTTCCACCCTAGCCACATGATGATATGTTAAATGAATGGCTAGACTGGCTACCAGCTGCAACTAGGGGTTCTAACATAGATCCATTGTCTATCCAGAGGAAACAATTAGTCAAGTCTTTCCTTTTTGCTCGATATCATGCTTACATTTATCCTATACATAGCAGCAGAAGCAGCATAACATAACAGCGGTCGTATAGGGTAGCTCCATAAGCTTTAGCTACTGAATTTATCATTGAGATTAACTAGTCGTCGCACACTTTTTTTATGGAAGCGCACAAAAGTTTCAGATAGCCAAGCGCAAAAGGGTGTTGAGTTGATATAGAAGGTCCGGTCTCATGGGAAATGATATGAATGATGGACTAGCTAGGCAATAGAGTTTCACAGTAGTTGACTGTATGTCATCATAACTTCTGCTTTTTGCTAATTTTTCGATGGGTGTGCTATTTTATTGTTATGTCTGGGTTATGTGACATTAGAGTGTTATTTTGATATGTATTGTATTTTAAAGTTTAAAGAGATCATCAAATACATATACATACATAGTTGGCGCTCACAATCAGTGTTAGTGTAAAAAACTTACAAGTTTAGATCATCGGATTGTGCTTCTGCATTAAGGTGACCAGATGCCTGAATGATCAATGCTGTACACACACCGGACTCAGCTTCGCGATTAACCCAAGTCCATTGTATGTGCTGTAGAGTGAATTTCGCAAAATGGTGCCGAACACCAAATAGTAATGACAATCACAACGGACTTTTAAATGACTCTAAGGCCGGGTTTCTGATAGCTCTTATTCAGTACCTGTCGGCTGATTAGTCTTATCGCGTAGAGAAGACACACACCATATTTAGAAAGCTTTTCCATAGTGTTGAATGGAATTTTTGCTTATTTTGCATGGCTACGCATATTTTGCTTGTTTAAGCCATCATCTTAAATTCAGAAAATCATTGCGCACTTTCATCCAACAGCGTAAATAAGCAAAAGATAACATAACTATGCAAAATTAACAAAAAATCAATTCAATATAATGGAGAAGCTTTTTGAATATTGTGTGTGTCTTCTCTGGGCGATAAGACTAACCATTCTATAAGATCTACGAGAGAATGGGCCTAAGACTGTAAAAATTAATGAAACCTAATCGAAAACATCAATACCGGAGATTCAATATCGAGTGCTCTATCCCTTCCGCACGGCAAAATTTAGAGTATTATTCCCTAAGTTTTGTCCATGGAAATATTTGCAGAAGTTCTTGATTTCGGGGGATTTGGATATGTGATTTCTCGTTGACGGCTTCAAAAAACAGGTGTTCTGTCTAATGAGGCTGGCAACTTGAAATAGTTATGCTCTTTACCGTTAAGCTTTAATTTTAATTTGATTTGTTGGAAAAGGTTTGAATATTTAAAAAAAAAAAATTAAAAAAAAAATGAAACTTTTACTGCAACCTTTTTTAAACATTTTGAAGTCTGAGTAGATTATTTTGCAAAAAAAAAACTACAATGCCATCATCCAAATCTGACAACATAGGTAGGTACTGATATTTCCTATAAGGTCTTGGCTTCTGGTAACCAACAAAAATAGTGCTAAAACAAGCACGGATTAACAGGGCTAAGTTACTCAAGAATAAAGGCTGCATGATATGTAGCTCGAAAACGTGCGTCTTGATTTCAATAGACTCTTGTTAAAAACTTTACTGCCTCGAATTGAATACGGAAAAACGCCGTAGGCGTATAAATTCAGAATAGAATTCAAGGCAGTATTATACCTCCAATGGCATGACCCAGGAGTCTAAGATGCAGTACTGCTTCGACTCGAATACGGAAACATATTTTATGGTATACGCGTAACAAAGCCATGTCGAGTTCAGGGCACATAAAAGACTTGTATTGCATTCAATTACGTTTGCCTTCTATTCTACACGGGTTTGTAAGCGACAAATTTATCGCAACACATTCGTTCGAAATTCAAGGCAATTTTGCCTCGACTTGTACTCGAAAATTCGTCAAACGTATCTACAACATTCGCCCAACAAACTCGTGCCGGATTCGAGGACGAGTGTCCCCTATTCTACACGGTTCTGTCAGCAAAGTTATCGGAACAAATCCGTGCGGAGTTGAAGGTAATTATGCCTCGTACTGCACAGAGGTTCGTAAATACGAAGCCTCCTCGTCAATTGAATATGCTTCGATCCAGCGTGATGTAATTTCTCTATGATTTTTACTAAGTTCGTAAAGGAAAAGACCTGAAGAAGAATAGGTCTGTTCGGTACTCAGATTTCAGTACCGGTGCCCGGTTTTTTTCAACACACGATGCTCCGGAACTTACGGTTTTTTCCAACTTCCCAACCATAAGCCGGTTTTTGTAGGTTTTTTTTTAAGATTGGTTTTTGAGATTTTCGGGTTTTTAGCACCTGATCAGTACCAGTTTTTACAGTCTTTAGCGACTGTTCAGTACCCATTTTTTTTTTAGGTTTTTAGCACTGATTCAGCACCAGTTTTTTCTTAGCACCTATTTAGTACTAGATTTTTTACTAAGGTCGTAAGCCCGAGGAAGTGTAGTGGTACTTGGTTTTCTTCAGCACCCGGTGCACCGGCATTTCCAGGTTTTTTCCAACTCCCGGTATTTTTCCATTACCGTTTATTTTCAACTATACGCCGTTCTTTTTTACTTTTTCCCATCACCTATTCAGTACCGTTTTTTCAGGTTTTTAGCATCAGTACGGTTTTTTCAGCACCTGTTCAGTACTTTTTTGTTTGTTCATTATCGTTTTTTTTTCAAGTTTTTAAGCACTTATTCAATACCGTGTTTGTAAGTTTTTTTTAGCACATATTCAGTAACGGTATTTTCTGTTTTTTTTTTAGCGCCTGTTCAGTATCGATTTTTTCCAGGTTTGTTAGCACCTAATGTTCAACACCGAATGGGCTGAATGTTAAATTCTTTCGCACCGTATTTAAGCACACTCTTTAGGTTTTTTTTCTAATTTTCTATTTTTTCTATGCCGGTATTTATTTAAGATTTATTTTTAATCTATTTAACAGTTTTTGTAACATCATGGGGCGGGAGAACGTAGTTTAATTCTACTACAACAATTAGGATTCTCCGTCGGTTTAAATTGTTGTTCAAAAATATTGCTTAGAAAAATCGAATCCAAATTGTATGAAAATACATTTGATAATGTAATGACTAATGACATTTGTTCGCATTTTAACGTTAAGTGTCACAAATTGTTTTTAGACCGGTGGCTTTTTTCTTTTTCTTATAGAGGTGGGGAATTTTCTTAGATACTGTGTGCGTCGTTACGATCGGAGACAGTTATTTGGATTTTTACCGACTAAACCTAAACACCTCTTCCATCACCGTTACACCCCGTGGGACCACCTGTCGGTATTACTTCGCGGAGACGGTACTGGCTACTCAGCCATCAGCGCGGCTTGCAGACTTACGTCTGCGCTCCTCTCTAAGCAGCTCCATATGGACTGCACAAACTGCCCTGCTTACTGCATTCCAGTTGCGTAGTGACTGCAGCATGAGAGCCACTATATTAGACTGTCTTATGTTGTCTCCCTCCAGTTGAATGCGGATGTCACCGAATCGGGGACACTCAAAAACTACGTGCCTCGCATTTTCCGCGACTCCCTTGCACCTTGGACACTCTGGCGAGTCGTCCAGTCTGAAGCGATGCAGGTATTGCCTATATCCTCCGTGACCCGTTAAAAACTGCGTCAAATAAAAATTTACCTCGCCGTGCTTTCGACTTACCCACGCATTAATGTCTCCGATGAGGGTGTGTGTCCATCGGCCAATTAGGGCCTCATCCCATCAGACTTGCCACCTCCACATCGACTCAGTTCGTTCTATCTCTCTCTCCCTGGGCGGCCCTTCCGGAGTTACGCCATGACGACCGCTATAGAGTCTGCTTATTTTATCTACCAGGATTTCCAAAGGCATCATCCCAGCTACGACGTAGGCGGCTTCATGTGATGTAGTTCGATACGCACAACACACCCTCAAAGCACACCTACGATAGACAGCGTTTAAGGGTTTTGAGTTGCAGGCGAATTGTAGTGCTCCAGCCCAAACGGGCGAGGCATATAAGATAACGGATGTTACCACTCTCGACAGCAATAGTCTCCTACTCGTTTTTGGGCCACCTATGTTTGGCATCATTCTACCAAGAGCCGCTGTGGCGCTTGCCGCCTTATCGCATACGTACTTCAAGTGCTCTCCAAAACTTAGCCTAGAGTCGATCATAAGCCCCAAGTACCTAACGGCATGCTTAGAGGATATAACACACTCTCCAACTGTGATTTTGAGTGAGCACTTTTTTCTGCGCTTACTGATTTGGATCAATTCGGTTTTCTGGTCAGCTAGTTCCAATCCAACTGTTTCCAACCACAGCTTTATAGTTGTAATCGCCTCGGTTGCAAACAATTCGACCAACTGCGAGTCCCGTGCGACAACTACAACAGCTATATCGTCCGCAAAACCGACCACTGTCACTTCCTTTGGCATAGCGAGTTCCAGAATGGCGTTATACATGATATTCCACAGAAGCGGGCCGAGCACGGAACCCTGCGGAACGCCAGCCGTTATCATGTACTCCTGTTGTCCGTCGCCAGTATCATAGTTAAGGACGCGATGTGAGAGGTAACTCTTAATTATCGCGGCTAAGTATTCAGGCACGTTCATTGATCCTAAAGCGGCATGAATGCACTCCCATAGCGCAGAGTTAAAAGCATTTTTCACGTCGAGGGTCACCACGGCGCAACACATACTCTTACGAAGTGATTCCGTCGCCAATGTGGTTACCATCGTGACCGCGTCTATCGTTGATCGTGCCCGTCTAAAACCATACTGATGATCTGATAAGCAGTTCCGTTCTTCAACGACCTCCGACAAACGGTTATATATTATTCTTTCGAACATTTTCCCCGTAGTGTCGAGCAGACAGATGGGGCGATAAGAGTAAGGCTCCCCAGCCGGCTTATTTGGCTTCGGGATGAGCACTAGATTTTGCCTCTTCCATAATTGCGGAAAGGTCCGTTCCTGCAGACAAGTCTCGAAGACATCGATAACTTTCCGGGAATCGCTAGAGCTACGGCCTTAAGTGCGCTATTAGGAATACCATCATGCAGCCTTCAGAAGTTCAGGCTCCGTAATCGGGGGTACACTGCCTCCAATCGGTGTCGGGCTTTGTCTCGCGGGCTCTACTTCATGTTGCGCAAACAACGTAGAAACGATGTTTTTAAGCAGCACGGGACATTTAAGCTGTGGAGCCCTCTGTCCAATCTTTTTCATGACGATTCTATACGCTCCTCCCTAAGGGTTTATATTCGCTTCCTCGCAAAGCTGTTTGAAGCAGTTTTGTTTGCTCATTTTGATCGAAAGCTTCAAGGATCTACGAGCTGCTTTATAGGCCTGAAAAAGAAGGGGATACGCCGTCGACTGTGCCGAACGTTGACAGAGGCGTCGAGCCTTAAGGCATTCGCGTCGCCTATTCGCGATCTCCTCAGTCCACCAGTAGTTCTCTCTCCTTTTGTCAAGTGAGCCCTTTTTTGGCATGGAGGCATTGCTGGCTATTTTCAACTGATCAACAAGCTGGGAAGCCTTCTATTCCGCTGGTCCGTTAAGTGGGCCTAGATGCGACAGGGTCTCGGTGAACGATGCCTCGTCGAAACTTCTCGTAGACCACCCCACAGTTGGAGCCCTTGATGACACTCGCGAAGGTCTCTCTAACATCGAGAATATGATTGCCTGATAGTCGCTATGGGTATAGTGTTCGCTGACACACCACTCCATAGTCGGGACCAGTGAACTGCTCACAAATGTAAGGTCTATAATAGACAGACACCCCCTGAGTTCATCAGAACGATATCGAGTCGAGAGTACGCATCTAGCAGTGTCCGTCCGCGTTTATTTGTTTCACGACTGCCCCACTCACTAGCCCACGCGTTAAAGTCCCCTGCAATTATAACAGGGGTGTGTGCACTCGCGTCATACACCAGCGCGTCATGAAACCCCTCGAACTCGGAGTCGTTCCACCGTGGTGGAGCATAGCAGCTATGTGCACTCCATTAACTTTTGCTGTAACTACTCCTTTTGGACCCCCCGATATACCTTGCTGAAGAGCATAACGTCCGCATGTCCAAATCGCCACGTCTGTAGGCAAGCCTATGGTTGCTATCTGAGTGCCGCCGTAAGCCTTTCTCAGCGACTTTACTGCACCTGGCTGGAGATTAACCTCCAAACGTTCCGCGAGACAGGTGGCTCATCTATACTTATGTTAGAGAGGGTCAAGGTTTTGGATAAGAGTAACGTGGTTTAAAAATCATCAAGAAAATTCGACATTCAGCTTTATTTACATATTTAATACGCTTGCAGTTGGTTTAAAATATTCGGAAGACTGAAAATATGACACTCATTCCTTATATGGTCTCTACCAGCAAAGTCCGTATACCCTTGCTCGCCCAATCTAATGAATGATGTTAAATTCAATAAACTTCTGAGAGAGATTTCACGTGACATAACCTTTATTCTAACGGTTAAACATTTTTTTTATACAGTGTACTAGAGTGTGCTAAAATCTAAACAGTAAGAAGTTTTTTGCTGGTGGTTGGGCAATGTCTACACGTCTCCGTCTGGTCACCTTATTCTTGTTGATTAGTTTCTGATGTGATTATTATTCCCCTTGTGTTCCTGTCCAATATTATCAGCCTGATTTTTTTTTTTCCTTTAAAATTACGTACATACTATGGTTTATTATTTGCAAAACTTATTTTTGTCCAGTTTAATTACAATCTTATTACATCTTAATTACAATTTCCAACACAAACCGAAATCAGGAAGTCTTTTGTTTGTAACCTTTAAATAGTCTTGTAATACCGTTGGGGGAAAAATTCAATGTCAATGATGCAATGTCTTACGCTCCGTAATGAAAATAACCTTTATGTCTGCGTTCACCCCCATTTTCTCATCAATCGATAAATCTACAACTTTGTATATCCCAGTTAGAACAGAATCGACAATTCATCGATAAAGAATCGAACGCCTTCTATTAAGGAATCGATGACTTTCTCGATCAAACTATGGAGACATTTGTATGGGCTTGGCCGTTTTTTCGATACCGAAAGTGAGAACTGGAATCGATCTTATTCCGAAGACTGTCGTTGATGTAGAATCGACCACTACGGACTATGAAGAATTTATGGAGAAACAATGACCGTGGTGAAAAATTATTATTTTTTATTTTTTTCCTTTTTTTTATTTTTTTATCTATTTTATACTTATTTAAACTTTAACCTTTTTACATTTTGCTTCTACTGGGAATTGAACCGGGCACCTATAGTTTCGTAGTCCTACGTCCTACACCTAAGCTATCTAGGATTACTAATTACGAGAATAAATTAGTTGTTTTATTTTTTGACAATTTCAATTTAATTCAGAGACATTTAGATGAAAGTCACCGATATGTGATCGAAGACATTTCGATTAGATGGTATCTATGACAAATGGATAAAAAGTCATCGTTTTCGGATCGATTACTCTTTGATGACAATGATATCGAAGACAACTGAATGTAGGTCTTCGATTTGGGATCGAAAACATTTCGATTCTGTTGTGTATCGGAGACAATTGGACGTAAACAATCGAAATTGGATCGATTCAGTAGGTTATTGGAGACATATCGATGGCAGCTATCGCTATATAATCGAGGACTTATCGATTCCGTTGGGTATCGGAGACAATTGTCTAGCTGGGATACTCGTAGTAGGTAATCGCCACCCTTCGGATTTCATTTCAGTCCCTAGCAACGAGCCTATATTATAGGATGGCTTAAGCTTATGCAATCACAAGCATATCGTGAAAACATCCTCATAAATGTTTAGTAGCATGGATGAACACAAATGTATGCTCTCGTGCTCATATATGATGACTAATTCCACCCTATTGCTGCAGGATTTGTAGGATATTTTAGTGTGTACATCGGGTACATACGTTGCGAGCATACGACCTTTTATGGGTATTTACCTATTCATAGTACACATTCTCATAACTCGGAGGATTCTGTAATATTGAACATTTTTGCATGAAAATACGATGAAGGAGATTTACTATTTTTTCACGTTGCGGCGAATGGTTTCATGGATAAAATTTCTGGACAAACAAAAAGAGATATAACGTAGAAATTTAGAATGTCAGGCATTCAACTTATAAATCACTTTGGGCACCCACTCCATTCTACTGCGATTCCTTGACACGTCTATATTAGGAGAATTCACAGTCCAATTCAACGTATACGCCAATTAGGCCAAAAATTTTGCATTCCCTACATGGAATGTATTTCCTCAGTCAATTTACTAATCCAAAATAGTCCAACATTAATTTATCCAACCGCGGTCAATGCCTACAACACCTACGTTAAAATCATAAAATTTGCTAATAACCTGACATGACACAACTTCAAAAGCGATAAATCAAAAAATTTAAATCTCGGGCTACTCTCGACCGCCGCATAGCGCCAATAGATTCATTGACATCACAAGCGAATTGGAGCGTAACTAAACAAATCTTGCTAATGCAAGACCTTGTCAAGGTGAGATACGACTAGAGACTAGACAACAAACCACGCAGATGTTATTTAATCTCCTCCAACAATATAGATAAATTAATGCTATACCTTGAAAATATTATTCCATAAAAAGGGAAAATTTTCAAATCCAAATCTGTTTTTCGAGTGTTTTGGACACTTGACGTTAGGTTCAAATGTGCGGTGTCTTTATAAAAAAAATGTTAAAAAGAAAGAACCAAGCGCTGTCGATTGTTGTCAGATTTGACTAATCTCAGCGATGCGATCACCTGTTTCACCGGTTCCGTCTGTATATGCTAATATGGTCGTATTTATGCTAATAGGATGATCGCTGAAAATAGACAGCACAAACATGTTTAGAGCTACTTTAGTAGAATCTCAGATTTTCTCTACATACTGCGAGTCTGTATTTGCTGACGGTTTTTGCATACAATAGCAAACCAGTTTGACAATAATAAAATTTGACTGCGATTATGTTCGCGAACTCTTGAGGTTCTGGTTTTTATGAATTTTGAAACGATTAAATAACTTTGCGGCTTTTTTGTTTAATTGAATGTATGCTGGTGATCAGTTGCATGATGTCAAGTAACTGAAGCAAGCAGGTGGTAGAAATGTTTAGAACCTAGACAGACGTGAATTGATTTTTAATCCATTCGTAGGAGTCGCAGTAATCAGAGTTACTTATGATTTGTGTCTGCTAAATTTGTATGGGAGCCGCTTTATATTCCCCAGACAAAATTGCTATTATCGGGGAACATTTTTTATTTCTTTTTTAAGGTGATATTTAAACGGTTGCCAATTTACATTTTAACGATTAAACGTTACAAAGAAAGCTTCAAGTTAGTTTACTTAAGGTTTGTGTTCGTAGAGACGACTCATGGGATGATCGCTCAGCGATCGCACTTAAACTATCAGTTCCTAGCATTTTATGCGTATATTTTCTATACCGATATGTTCCTTTAGGCCATAGTTGATACAAGGAATGTCGCCACATTAAAAAAAAATGTAAATACTGCTCGGAATTGGACGTTAAACTACAATAGCTGAGCGATCATCCCATGAGTCGTCTCTACGAACACAAATCTTTAAGGTACATTTTCCTCGACACGACTGCACGACAGCGACTCGTTCATTCCATATAAAAACTCGTTTTTAAAATGAGAGAGAAACGAGTTTTTATATGGAATGAGCGAGTCGCTGTCGTGCGGCCGCGTCGAGGACAACGTACCTTTAGTCCCTTCACAGACATTGTCTTTTAACGTACAATTTCATGTCAACTTCTTCTTCTTCTTCAGAGCGTGAGCAGAGCGTGTCAACTATTCAGTTAAAATTTAATGTCTATGAGTGGTGTTTGAAGTCTGTTTTTATAGTTGGTGTCTTTTGCCTATGTAATTTAATTCTGTATTTTAGGATATTTCTGGTAACACAACTGTGTTTCCTAACTGCAGACAAATTCCTGGGGATTTGTGACAAAACATTTCTGTCAGTCTCCAATTTCCAATTAGGAATGTCGATTTTGTGTAAAAACCTGTTATGGATTCAAGACTGTTCTATCAACTTATTATATAAGGAAAACACGGAATTCTATTAAAAGTTTGTAAATACAAAAAAAATATATTTTATAGCTTATATGTAAAACTATTTTGCACTAAAATATTTTTAATGTTTGCTTAGCTTTTTTTAACAGCCAATAAAAGTTTGTTTATTGTAAATATAAATGTACATACATACATTGTTTGTTCGTTGCACTGTTTGTTTACGTGTTGCTTTTTTCTGTTTTTTTCATTACAGACACGCACCGACATATTTCAAACTAATTTTTAATGAACGGCTAATAAAACAAACAGGTGGGTGTGGATAGCAGCTGTTACATCTTCTGTTTTTTTTAAGCATTTTACAAATTATTAAAATCTACGCAGGTTAATCTTGTCCTTTTTATTGTCTGAACCTTAATTTTGATGTTCTGTATACTCGACTGCAAAACTTTATCAACTGTGTATGTGTGTCGCCAGTGACGCCGTAGAGCAGTGGGAAACTTAAGCGATGAGCAGTCCTTCCGAGGAAGTGATTTTATTTCACATTCGTAGTTCTCCAAAAATAGCAATAGCCTAGGACGAGGCGGCAAACTAAAAGCCTGGTTTAAGCCAAATATTACTGTCTTCAGGTTTAAGCGGGCCGCAGGATAAAAATTTCGGGACTTTCCTAGATCCGGTATCGATTGAATTTTCTTCTTAACTATACTAGCGGCACCTGGTGGTCATATTCGGTACATTGGTTTGTATCTTAGGTGATTTTATCACAACCATGGAACTTTGACGTAAACGACGATTCAATTCAATTCAATTCAGCCTTTATTACTAATGTTAATTCACAAAAACAATTATTTACAATTATTATTTACAATTAAAGATTTGATATTCTATTCCATTTATTCGTTATTGTTACGAGTGCATTTTTATCTTAATTTTTATTATTATTTATTATTCTACTGTATTATTTCATTTTTCTTTAATATTATGTGATTTTCGTTTATGCTTTTCGTTTTTAAATATGTATTTATGGTTTTATTTCATTGGTAAACATTAGTTTGTCGCAGCGACATAGGCCTCCTCTAGATTCCTCCATTTTGTTCTGTCGAGTGCTATCAAGTTGCTCCAGCTATCTTTCGAATATCATCTATCCATCTTCGTTTTTGTCGGCCTCTTCTTCTTTTCGCATCTCTTGGGTACCAGTCCGTTATGTATTTAGTCCATTTGTCGCTTTTACTTCTTGTCATATGTCCTGTCCAGCGCCATTTTGATTGTCTCGCTCTTCGTGCCACATCGAGAACTTTCGTTTTTCCCCTTATAGTCGAATTTCTTTGTTTGTCTTTTAATTTTATATTGAGAATACTTCTCTCCATTCGTCGTTGGCATACTTGAAGTTTTTGACAGTTTTTCTTGGTGAGTGTCCATGTCTCGCAACCGTATGTCAGTGTAGGCAAGATGCAAGTGTTGAAGAGTTTGCTTTTCTGCTGCAGGCTAAAGTCTCCACTTTTGAATATTTCTTTTAGAGACCAATACCTTTTCCAGCCCCAACTAATTCGTCGGTCTATTTCCTTCTCCATTTGATTAGTCGGTGAGATTATCTGGCCAAGATATACATACTCGTGTACGTATTCAATTTCTTTGTGATCAACCACAATTCTTCTCTGCGTGCTATTAGTCATTATCTTCGTCTTATCCATGTTCATTGTAAGTCCGACAATTTTACTTTGAGACGCTAGCTCCTGAATCATATCTTGTAATTCATTTGCGCTTTCAGCGAAGAGTACAATGTCATCCGCGAATCTTAAGTGGTGAAGACGGGTTCCATTGATATTGACACCGTACTTGTCCCAATCAAGGTTTCTGAATACATGTTCCAGTACAGCACAGAAAATCTTTGGTGACAACGGATCTCCCTGACGCACTCCTTTCTCTATTTTAAACGCGTCTCCAGTCTTTTCTAATCGAATTTTTGCTGTACTTGTTTCGTAAATTCGGCGGATAATCGATATGTATTTCAGCGGTATTCCCTGTAGTCGTAAGGCTTCCCAGATATGGTAATGTTTAAGAGAATCCAAAGCATTACTGTAGTCTACGAATGCAATATACAGTGGCTTAGGATACTCATTGCATTTCTCAATCAGCTGTCGGACTACGAGAATGTGATCTAAAGTTGAAAAATCCTTACGAAATCCTGCTTGATCTTTTGGTTGGTTTTCGTCTATAGTTTTCGTTATCCGATTTAGTAGGACTTTTGAAAATATTTTGTACACTGTAGAGATCAGACTAATGGGTCGATAGTTTTTGATCAGAGCAGGGTCACCTTTTTTGTATAGCAAAGTAATCGTTGCCTGTGTTCATTGGTCTGGAATATTTTCTGACGTTAGTATTTCGTTAAAGAGGTTGACAAAAGTGTCTGAAATGACTTCTTTGATCGCTTTTATGACTTCATTGGTTATTTTGTCGTTTCCGGGTGATTTATCGTCTTTGAGTGTCTTGATTGCAGCCTCGACTTCGCTGTTCAATAATGGTGGTACGTCATCTTGGGTCTCTCCGGTTTGCGTTACTGTTGTTTGTCTACTTGCCCCATCTTCCTTGTACAGTTGTTGGTAGAAGTTCGTGGCTGACGACGACGATTAATCTCCTCTCAAATGAGTTCATACAAGAGCGTCATCACATTATCAGTCCATGGTCGAGAATCAGATGATACGGAAGGTGTGGATTTTCACTTAGCCGCGGCATCATCCACAAATGGCGCTACTATCGCGAGAGCTCAAAGCGTAAATAGCCAAAATTTCTAAAGCGTCATAGAGAATTAGCAATTTAATCACAGAATATCACTTTTAAAAAATGACTATACATCTGAGTCACTAACAACCTCGGGATAGCTTCTTCTTCCTTGCCTCCATGGTTTCGCGTTGCTCGACCTGCGGTGTAGGCACATCGCCCGTTTTGGCGGTAATATCTCAGCATATTTCTACAGGCAGCTCTGTCTTGGATCGTGTCATCGCCGAGACCAATACGTTGTTTAGAAATGTCATGGACCATTTTTCTGTATCTCTTGCCGTTTTTGCAAAACACCGAAAAAATTACCCTCCCCTTCTTCCCCCTTTTTTAAGGTTGCAGACCCCCAATCGGTTGGGACTTTTTATGCCATCATCTGGGGACCATCCCCAAACATAATCAAAAGAAATTTCCGATGTAGGATTTTTCCCGTTCGATGGCCATATTTTGACCCAATTTTCTTAGACTACACTGAGAAAAAAAATCCTGTAAATTCAAAAAATACGCATAGATTCAAATATGATTTTGCTTCATATTTGTTTCTCTTTGAATCATTGTATAATCCCTTTATTTCAAACGGATTTCCCTTTTAACTAATAAGATATTCCTTTTGAAAGTCTATCTACAATCACTTTAAATTAAAGTGATACAGTGTCAATTTAATCAGGTCACAACCATAAATCGAAAGGATATCCTTTTAATTTAAAAGGATGGACTGTTTGTTTTAAAGGGATATCATTTTATTTAAAATTAAAGGATTTTTCTTATTATTTATCCAAATGCGTGAACTCAAAAGAATACTTTAAATTACACCAAAAGGAGTAATTTTTACAGGGTGTTCTTTCCCTGTGAAAATTACTCATAAATGAGTTTTGTATAGCTGAACTCGCTATAGGCGACATTTCATTTACCTCTTTACGCTCTAAAATGCATAATAAATTACCTACCTACAGTGGGATTCGATCCCGCGACCCTGTGATTTGAAGACTAACGCCCCTACCTACTACACCACACAGACTATATAGGACGACGTTTATAATTTACACCATACATTGTGACATCGCTCTACCACACTGCCGACCAACTGCGAGTGTAAACAAAAAAAAAATCCTATTGAAAATTTGGATTGATTTTGGATTTAAAGGATTTCCCATTAATTTAAAAAGAATGAATTTGAATTAAAGCGATATATATTTAAAAGGAAAGGATTATATTTAATAGGAATGTAACTCGATTTCAAAAGGATATCGAGTTAATTTTAAGGGACGTTTTTTTTCTCGGTGTATATTTAATGCATGAGGGCCGAATTGAGGCGAAGGGAAATGTTTTGTTGGAAGACTAACGTACAGTTTTAACTGTTTCGAATTGATTTGAAATTGAAGTTGATGTCCATTTTCATGCAGTTGATTCAATGAAACGCAGTGCTTGCCCTAACCGGTTTAAGATTGGGGCAAGCACTGAAGAAGGCAGTACGTGGCTGCCGAAACAATTGTATGTCAGAAGCAAATAAAGACTTGCAGTATAAGGAAAACCCCAACTGCATTTCATTGATTTAAAATGTGTTTGCTTCACTGAAACACTGGAAGTCCAAATTGTTGCGTTTAGAGATCCGACATATCGAATCGGCGAATTGTATACATAATGCACTAGATATACAAATAAGCGGTTTGGTATCCGACTCTTCCTCCTCCTCTGATGGTTCCTGTTGACCCCTTGTGGGCCATAATGCAAAAACTACTGTTTTGCACCTCGTCGTGTTTTCTAGCGCCGTCGAAAAATCCGACTGAGTTTTGTTTATGGTTAGTTTCTAAAGACCTACAATTTTTGGTCATGTTTTTTTTTCACAGAAAAATGTCTTTTCATCTCAATTTACCCACACTTTTGCGATGGTCATGTGAGTACAGGTTGGCACACGGGAACTTGACGATTTTTAAAACGTCGTAAAAAATTTAAATTCATGCTACACATTTTTTTTTGCCACTAAAACACTCAGGACCGTTGCGGAATTTTGTTGACACCCCTTTCAAAAAATGTATGCCTATTCATTACTAAACTTGTGGAGTCGTTTTCGTAAGTTGCTCTAAAACCTTTCGAGCAAATCCACTTCAATTTCTATCATCTAGGAGGGATAGCAGCGCGGTACGCATTCCTTTGGTCTAATATAAACCAACATTGGACCGAATTGAAGTTGATTGACTGATGAAAATTGTCGAAAACCACACCACAAGTTTAGTGATGAAAACGGACACCATTTTGTCAAATGATTTTTTAAGGATGTCATCTAAATTCCGCTAATGTCCTGAGTGTTTTAGTGGCAAACAAAATCGCAGCTTGAGTTTTCGGATTTTTTATGACGTTTTTAAATCGTCAGGTTCCCGTCTGCCACACCCTGCATAACTCCAAAACTTTAGGAGCATTTGCATCAAAATCTTTAAATTTATTTTTCAACCAGTGGTGTCCAAAATGATTTTTGAGGGGGTCATATTATTATTTTGTGAAATTATGTAAACGGCCCTGTAAAATGTTCAATGGAAGCAAGTCGAAGAATGAAGAGAGTAATCTTGGCGTAAATTTTTAGTGGCACAGAGGTCTCCAGTGCACGATACTGACGATCTCTATTCATCCATATGAAGGGCTAAGCAAATTACTGTTTGAATCGGCAAGTCGATTGATTTGCGAAAAAATACGAAGTTTATAGGGTTCTCATTAGAACAAAGCTTTAGCTGAATTGAGTTACGGTCGATCTTGGGCGGGGGACGCGCCCCTCGGTCGAAATGGCCAGATTACATAGTGCGGTTGGTATAGTACTTAGTACTACTTGCCATGCGAACATGAGGAGCCTAAAATATAAATGAACCGGCCAACAGTAGCCGTTAACGAATTTTTAGGTGAAACATATCAAACGATTTTCTGTAATTCTGTAAAGCCGCCTATCCTAATCAGGAGGCATGACGTTTAAACAGTTTTGCAATACAGCCCTTATTTTATTTTTCCAAACAATTTCATCTAGAAATTTAGCGATTATGCCTTCAATTGTGGAAAACACCTAAACAGTATCCGAAACATTTCCAGAGTCAATCAAAATTTACATCGCCGAAATGCCTTGCCTCGCAATGTTTTCTTCCTTTTTCTGAGTTTTCAGCCTTTCCCGGATTTATTGAATTAGACCGTTGCAGTTTAAACAAAGCCTGTCACGCAAAATAGACGATTCAACTCAGAAACAGAAGAAGCCGTTTTCAGACAGCAAACAGCACTAAATATTATATTTTTTACATAATTCGCGTTGAATTGTTCTTTTCGAAAATATACAACACGCTCCAGGAATGTTTCAAATTTGTCTCCTAAATTTCGTTTATCCAGAGCCCAGAAAAACATCAAAACCAGGCAGTTGATAACTGGCTTCTTAACAGCTAACAAGGTTTTTCCTCCATCCTCACGACATTACATTTTTATCGTTTGACTATTTATTTGTAGTATTTTTCGTGAGCCCGTATTTATGAAGCTTATTTTGCCATACTCCATTTTTTGATTGTCCCTTGAAGTTTGAAGTGACAGAGACGTTATGTGATAAATGTGAGCTTCAACTTTATGTTTACATGAGGTTTTAAAGAAATATTCTCGATCCAGTGGCGTAACATACGGTTTTTATGTGTTCGGTGGAACACGGGCCCCGAACCATCAGGGGCCCCTAGTGTAGTAGTAGTTACGCAAATTTGTTAGGTCATTGGAATATAGAAGCTGTTGAACAAGTTAGAAGTGCTCTTGTTTGGCCATGGGTAATTGCCCGGCTTGGTACCTCATAAAGCTGTTATTGCCTGTTAAATTCAGAATATTTTAAGCGGAACTTCTATTCTGTTCTGTTGAAATTGATCGAGTTAGTTAAACACTCAGCGTGAAAAATACACTCGGTTTAAACCCATCATTTTTAGTTGTTGAAAATGTGGATTTTTGCTAAGGTGGACCCCTAGAAATTTTAAAACGCGGTTTACAATAAGGAATTAGTAAAACTTTTACTCATCAAATAAGATAAACAAAAATCACACTGGCGTGCAACTCGGTAAATGAGCCGGGGACCGAAACTTTGAAAATACATACAGCTGCTGGGGGTTAGGACTTACTTATTTCTCTTGAAAACTGTTAATGGGTAGTTTTATAGCTACTGGTGGTAGGCAAATCTTACTCTCCTATCCAGTAGTGTAGATAAGGGGAGGATCAACCGGATTCGCCTTAGGTCGAACATCTTGCCCCTGTGATTGTGACACAAGGCTATTAATTTAATATCAGCAGTGAATTATGTAAAACTTAAAAATGACTCCTCAAAATTTAGACTGTGAAATGGTTGGTAACTCTTGTATGATGTGAAAGCAATGCGAGTAGCAAAATTTCTAATGCGTAATTTATATGATGATGATGAAAATTTCTCATCATTACCGAGGGGTGGAAAATCGATGTTTAAAATTGAATTTTGAAGCAATGAAATATAAATTCAGGAACCCCACACAAATTTGAATGCACTAGCATTTTTTACAACAATTCAGCTACATATATAAATTGTCGCATAAAATTTTGAACGAAAGTTCAGTACGATCGATCAATTAAACTATGTAGACTCAGGCCGCACAAAATTTCCTTCAGACATTGTATTTTTGTACAAAATGTTCATTTGCACAATGTGTAGCAGTCTTAAGTTTTTTGAATATAAAATTCTCTCCAACATTTGTACAAAAACTAGTCAGTGTGAAAATTCAGGTTATTCACTACCTCCTATCCTCCTTAAAATTGCATTTTCCTTGTTAAGAAAAAATCTAGTCACATATCCCCTCCCTTTCCGAAAAGCTATCTACGCCACTGCTCCTATCAAAGAAGAGGATACGAATCGCTGCTATAAAAATAATAGCCATAGCGTACAAAAATATGGTCATTTAAAAAATGTTGGCTAATAGTATGGTATTAACGGTTTAGGTTATCCTCCTATCGTATTGCGCGCCACTGGTATCGGGTGAGTTCGCTGTCCTTACTTCGAAACCAAGCTATCAAACAAGTGACATGTATCACCAATAATATGGACAATAGACACTCTTGTCGATACGTAACCTGAATATGTTCGTGGTGTCAATGATCTACTGCTTAACTTTTCATCACGTGCTAATTTTGCATGCTCTTCTATTGTTACAATAAAACTTGACACGAAAATTTGGCCATTCTATTCAATTGTTAATTTAATTGTAATATGATGTGAGCGCGGTCTATCTTATTGTCTAATTATTATTTTTTGCCAGGTCATTGGCCATTTACGTTCAATTATAAATTCTAAAGTCATCAACAAGTATGTCAAGTTATTGACCTCACAGCGCGTATTATTATCTGCATGTCACTTAGTCGTATTATTATTAGTCTGAATGATTTTGCATTGTTTGGTTTTAATTTATTTCTGTTTTAGCATTAAGCTACTTTTTGATTAGAGAGCTGCATCAAAAATTAGGAGTAGGAGGTCTTAGCAGTGCACATGCTTGACTTGTTCCGGAACAAGGAACTATCTGCCATAAGCCATGAAAGTATAATTTACACTCTTAAGGCCTAAATAGACATCGGGTGAAAGTGAACGCGGACTTTTTTCTCATCCCGTTTTTTAAATGAGAATGCATACATATTTGCAAATGTGGAATGTGTCGGAATTATATTCTTTTTCCAAAAAAGAATCATTATAGGACGCATTATTTAAAACAACCTAAATGCCTACAACCTGATTAATATATGGAGAATCCACTCCACCCGGAAACGTACTCAAAACATAAAAATATTTAAAAAATATTTTAAATGTTTGTTTTTATTTCGCAAACAGCATTTTAGAGAATGTATACGAGTATGTACATACTTCACTCTCACCCCATACATTGTATACTTACAAACATAATCCTATTGTGCGAAAATAGCATTTTCCACATTTTCCCATCGACATCTCCTCACCATCGTCATCGTATAACGTCAAAAGTGCACGAAGCAAAATTTTCCAACATATCCAGAACTAAAATTAGATAAAACACGCAATCCACCATGGACGCTACACGGGCTACATCATACTTCATACAATCAAACTAGCAGGAAAATGTTCTAGTAGCTTGACGTTCATACTAAACAGCGCCACGGGGGGTTGCACTTGTTCATTCCAAAAATACATGAGTTTTCGGAACCACATTATTGCAAAGTTCAATTTGAAATTATGTTGTGATTGGCCGCGTGTAATTTTTTAATGGCTCTGACGGTGATGACGGTTCTTTCATAGATTTTAGTTTGTGGAAAATCGCGATAGTGCTGCTATGACCGCACACGATCTGAATGGCAGGAAAGGACGTCAAATTCCCAATAACTTAATTCTAAATGTATAAGGGAAATAATTGCCGGTCAGGCATAAAATGTAATAAAACGATACAAATTGCAGACCTTGACATCGAAAATGGTACAAACAGAATTTTCATTGATTTTTCATATATTCATTAATTTACTTAACACGAGAGAATACAGAAATATGTAGGAATGTACGAGTAAATGACCTACCGATCTAATGGGAAAGTCATGCTGGAGAGTGCGTCAATATCTGGGAGATCTTAATATCGGTGAGCCAGCATTTAGTAGGAAACTGTATCTCATTAATCTTAATAAAAACTCCTTCAAATCGCTTCCTTCATCAATCAATTTTATAACTTCCCATTATGCTAACACATCACGACACGCCTGCCGCCATAATCATTTATAAATAGCACACAACTTCCACACAAAAAAATCTTATGTCGAAACGGAAAGGAAGTGATCCATTTGAGTTCAATATCATTCTGAAAAAAAAACGAGTGGAAACGTATTAATTCAAAAGGATTCCACAAGAAAAAAAATATTATACTCCTACTAGTACACCACCAGAATTTCCCATTTGGCACAAGTTTTACTGAAAAGCAATGCAATGAATATGTTTCTTTAAAAAAAAACTCTAAAAACTTACTACATAGCTCCTTTTACCATTCCCAAAAATAAATACACTAAGAAAATGAAATTTTTGCAATGCATGATTCTTCATAAAAGTCGCCATTAACCCTTTCATGCCCAAATTATGGATTTTAAGCGGAGAATTTTTCTAGCAACATTATGTCGTTCAGTAGGCATCTTTTATAATATTTTCTTGAAAAAAATTTTTTTAAGTGCTATAGTTAACAAATTAGAGCATGATGCCATATGGCATCATTGGGACTGAAAGGGCACTTCGCAAGTTCCGTGTGAAAAATGAGATATTTGGTCAGCAAAAATCCTACATCGGAATTTTTTTTGCAGAATGGTTGGTGACGACCCCCAGATTATGGGAAAAAAAGTCCCAACCGATTGGTGGTCCGCACCCTTAAAAAAGGGGGAAAGGGGGAAATGGGGATCATTTTTCGATTTTTTGCAAGTATTTCAAAAACGACAAAAGATATAAAAAAATAGTTTGAGAACGAAAAAAACTACATAAAATTATCTTTGCAATGATATATAATACATTAGAGTATTAAGCAACGATTCGGCGCTAGCTTAAAAATAAATTAAAACTTTTTCATTTTATACCTTTTTTAAAAGCCCCATAACTCTTGAAAGAATGTTAGTTCAGCCGTAAAAATTCGTACACGTATTCACAATAAGTTCAATATTATTTTGGGAGAAACATTAAGTCGCTCCGATCAACGACCCCCATTATCCCCCCATTTGAATTTGGCGAAAGGACATGTCCATAACTCCCCCCAAAATTAGAGCAGAGTGCTAAATTCTGGTTAATTGCGATTGGAGCTCATAATCAACCAACCCACCAAAAATTAGCTCATTCGGATAAAAACTAAGTGTGCCTTCCATACAGCAAGCAACTAGCATTTAAATGAATAGGGGACTTGCTAATTTGCCTTTCACGCCCAATGATGCCATATGGCATCATCCTCACGCAAAACCACTTCATAGGGTTTTCCTAAAAAAATATCGAAAAATCTTTTGATTTTCTCTCACAACAACCTCTTTACAAAATAAAACCATTAAAATTATTTGCATAAAATTATTATTATCAGGAAATATTGGGAAATGGATAAATCAGTTTTTCGGCTTTACGACAATCGTCAAACCTTCCCTAAAATTTCATTAAAAATAACATCCCAAAACCAAAAAGTTCACGCTGGAAAAAATCAACCAGGTAAAACACTATTGGGAGAGTCTAATATCACACAAAAAGTTAAAATTTATTTCTTACATTTTCTATGAAAAATCATTAAATTTCATGATGCCATATGGCATCATTGGGAGCGAAAGGGTTAAAACAGTCGCCAACTTGGTGGTGGTATTTTCATATGAGATTCGTCATCATCATAGACTCAGCATTTTTCCTACTTTACGAACGGATAATCTCCAAGAAAACATGCAGTTCGATGACTTTGGCGACGAGATGCCCAGTAAAGTCCAAATAAGATAGGAACAGACAGTATAGAGAAGTAGCAAGGAGTATTCATACGTGTAGGAAACATCTCGATGTTTTGATGAAAATTGAAAGTGAACTTGAATTTGAGGTGTGGAGGACGACAGCTGCATTTGTTACTTCTGGCATAGCTCCACGAGAGAAGGTTATTTCCCTCGATTGAATCATAATGGCGTTGCATAGCATCATAGACTTTGTGGCGTCGAATTTTGTCTACAAGTCAGTGTACTCATAAATGCATCTTTACGTCTTGCTGTATAAGCTAGATCAGATTTAAAATTCTTAAAGTGGATAAGAAAGGGAAAATTGTGAAATTTCTTCAAGATTCTTTTTGTAGAAAGCTGAAAGGTATGAAATTTCTTTCAATCGGATTTGTCACTTTCTCAGATAAAGTTTTTCTCCACTTGCATATTATGACAAAAACATAATATGAGATTGAACGGGCTAACATTTTTCGTTCACGTGTGATGTAATCCATCTTCCCGTGGTGCATTCTTCCCCGAATTTGGTATACATGATCCTTTGATGGCCCTAACAAACAATCGGAGAACACACAGTTCTCTTCAACAAAATCAAAGGTGGGCAACCGATGCCTGATGCTTTCAGGGAAAGTTTTCTTCTTCCTTTCTATAAGAACAAGGGAGACTCACGCAAACTCAACAACTACAGGGCTATAAAGTTAACACCTCATACACTAAAGATCTACGAGCGAGTTGTCTGCAACCGATTGAGAAAGATTGTGCGGTTGAATGACAATCAATGCGGCTTTGTTGAGGGTCGATCTACAGTCGATGCGATTCAGTACATTCGTATTGCGATGGAAAAGTATAGAGCAGCACGAAAGGACTTGCACTTTGTGTTCATCGATTTGGAAAAAGCATTCGATAGAATACCTCGTGATCTGATATGGTTGGCCTTGAGAGCACTTAATGTCCCCGAGGCATACGTCAGAAGGATGATACGAGACATGTATGATGGAGCTACGACTAAGGTTAGATGCACAGCCGGTGAATCAGAAGAATTTCCGGTGAATGTCGGAGTACACCAGGGCAGTGTATTGAGTCCGTTGCTCTTTAACATCATCATGTGTTACTTATTAACACGTGTCTCCGACGGCCTAGAAATATCTCTTCTTTTTGCTGATGATATAGTCCTCAGTAGCCCAAACATCGTTGCCTTGCAAGCTGCGCTTACAAAATGGTGTGACATTCTGGAGGAGCATGGACTGAGGGTAAATATAACAAAGACTGAGTTCTTATGCTGCCAATTCTCAGACCCAAATGCACCGATACCTGAAATGTACGTCAAAGGAGAGCAGCTTAAGTCTTGTACCAAGTTCAAGTACCTTGGCTCGATGGTGAACAGCGGAGCTACATGCGATGATGACATCAAACATCGCACAAAGGTTGGGTGGATGAGGTGGCGAGAAAACTCTGGAGTTTTCTGCGATAAGAAAATGCCACTGAAGCTATAGGGCAAGTTGTACAAAACGGTTGTACGTCCCGCGAAAGAAATGACAGCGACTGAAATGAAAATGTTACGCATATCAGTTGGTGTAACCAAAAGGGACCACATTAAGAGTAGCTACATCCGAGGCAGCTTGTCCATAGACCAACCAATCACCGAAAAGCTCGAAGACCGACGAATGGATTGGTATTGCCATGTTCAAAGGCGTCCGCCTGAGAACCCCGCAAAGATAGCGATATCAATGGAAGTTCCACTTGATGGACCCAAGGCCAGAGGAAGACCGAAGAACACCTGGATGTGTCAAATGAAAAAGCAACAACAACGCATTGGTCTGCCTGTAGAAATATGCTGAGAAATTATCGCCAAAACGGGCGATGTGCCTACACCGCAGGTCGAGCAACGCGGAACCATGGAGCGGTATAAAGAACGAGGCAAGGAAGAAGAAACAATCGGAGAACACAATATTGATCAGTAACTGGAATAGCGGTCAAATCACCTCTGAAGTGAACGAAAATGCATCGTTCAATTAAATCCCCTGGCTCTTCGCTTGTGCCGATTTTGATTAAACTCGGATGGGAGTTCAGTGTGGCGGAGCATTTAGTACTTTATTTTTTATACTCTTCGCTCATACATTGAAAGGGTATATTAACTTTGTCATGAAGTTTGTAACGCATTAAAGGAAGCATCTCCGACCATATAAAAAGTATACATATATGATCAGCATGACTTGGGGAGTCGATTGGAGCATGTCCGTCTGTCTGTCTGTTGCGACGCGTTTTACTCGGCGGGTATTGAAGCTAGCAAGCTGAAATTTTGCACACGTGCTTCTTATTGTTGCAGGCTGTTTGTATGTTTGATTCACCCAAATTGGAACACTGGGTCATGGGGCTGCCATACTTACAAACCTAGCTCCCCAATTTGAGTTTTTCTAAGAAAAACTTTTTTATTTGTGCACTAATTTCAACCAAATTTCACACAAATGTGTCTCTATAGATAACACAAAATATATGCAAGAATAGATCAAATCGCACAATGGGGTCATGGGGCTGCCATACAAATCCAACCCCCCAAATTAGGTTCTTCTAAGAAAAACTTTTTTATTTGTGCACCAATTTCAACCAAATTTCACACGAATGTATTTCTATTGATGACACAAAACATTTGTAAGATTAAATCAAATCGGACCATGGGGTCATGGGGCTGCCATACAAACCAAACCCCCCATATTGGTTCTTCTAAGAAACATTTTTTTACACAAAATAGGCTCCGAGACTCATGTATCGCCATATGAGAAGATCCATTATTTTAACGGAAAATGTGGTGGCGCTTTTTAATATCCCGTCATAAAAGGTCAAAAATCACGCGCGTGATTTACGAAAGAATACTGGGGAGGGGTGCTAAAAGTGGACCAAGTCAAGATTTTTTTCTTACCAAAAATTATATGAAAATTTCGATTTTCCAAAACGTCGACTTTACAATATCTCGCCAGTTGACAATATCCCGCGGCTTGTTACGATGACACGGATCCGAGTGGTCCAATTTTCAATGACTCTGCCACATACATACACAGTAAAAATTATTGGACTAAATTCTAATATTCTTGGTCTTGTATATATGACCACACCAATTTTTTATTAGATTTTAATATTTCTAAAAGAATGAAAAGATTTTTTCACACCAATGGATGTTAAAATCTAATTTTATCTGATATTCATTCTAATACGAAAATATAATGCAGAATATACTTCCCTTTTACAATGAGTGTAATTAAATATAATATCTTATTTATTACATTTAATACATTTTATATTAAAACCAAATAAAAAGTGTATTAAGTAACAATACGTTCATGGATTGTAATTTAGCAATATTTATACCCTTCGCTCATAGAGTGAAAGGGTATATTAACTTTGTCATGAAGTTTGTAACGCATTGAAGGAGGCATCTCCGACCATATAAAAAGTATACATAAATGATCAGCATGACTTGGGGAGTCGATTGGGCGATGTCCGTCTGTCTGTCTGTCTGTCTGTCCGTCTGTCCGTCTGTCCGTCTGTTGCAGTGCGTTTTTCTCGGCCGCTATAAAAGCTAGAGAGCTGAAATTTGGTACACATGCTTATTATTATTGCAGGCTGTTTGTATGTTTGAATCGCTTAAATCGGACAAGGGGGTCATGGGGCTGCCATACAAACTTAACCCCCCAATTTAGGTTCTTCTGAGAAAAACTTTTTTATTTGTGTACCAATTTCAACCTAACTTCGCTCAAATAAGTTTCTATTAATGACACACAATATATGTAAAACTAGATCAAATCCGACCATGGGGTCATGGGGCTGCCATACAAACCTAGCCCCCCAATTTAAGTTCTTCTAAGAAAAACTTTTTTATTTATTCACCAATTTCAACCAAATTTCACACAAATGTGTTTCTAAAGATAACACAAAATATATGCTAGAATGGATCAAATCGGACCATGGGGTCATGGGTCTGCCATACAAACTTAACCCCCCAAATTAGGGTCTTCTAAGAAAAACTTTTTTATTTGTGCACCAATTTCAACCAAATTTAACACAAATGCATTTCTATTGTTGACACAAAACATATGTAAGAATGGATTAAATCGGACCATGGGGTCATTGGGCTGCCATACAAATCCAACCCCCCAAATTAGGTTCTTCTAAGAAAAAGTTTTTCATTTGTGCACCAAAATCAACCAAATTTCACCCAAATGTATTTCTATTGATGACACAAAACATATGTAAGATTGAATCAAATCGGACCATGGGGTCATGGGGCTGCCATACAAACCAAACCCCCCATTTTGGTTCTTCTAAGAAACATTTTTTTACACAAAATAGGCTCCGAGACTCATGTATCGCCATATGAGAAGATCCATTATTTTAACGGAAAATGTGGTGGCGCTTTTTAATATCCCGTCATAAAAGGTCAAAAATCACGCGCGTGATTTACGAAAGAATACTGGGGAGGGGTGCTAAAAGTGGACCAAGTCAAGATTTTTTTCTTACCAAAAATTATATGAAAATTTCGATTTTCCAAAACGTCGACTTTACAATATCTCGCCAGTTGACAATATCCCGCGGCTTGTTACGATGACACGGATCCGAGTGGTCCAATTTTCAATGACTCTGCCACATACATACACAGTAAAAATTATTGGACTAAATTCTAATATTCTTGGTCTTGTATATATGACCACACCAATTTTTTATTAGATTTTAATATTTCTAAAAGAATGAAAAGATTTTTTCACACCAATGGATGTTAAAATCTAATTTTATCTGATATTCATTCTAATACGAAAATATAATGCAGAATATACTTCCCTTTTACAATGAGTGTAATTAAATATAATATCTTATTTATTACATTTAATACATTTTATATTAAAACCAAATAAAAAGTGTATTAAGTAACAATACGTTCATGGATTGTAATTTAGCAATATTTATACCCTTCGCTCATAGAGTGAAAGGGTATATTAACTTTGTCATGAAGTTTGTAACGCATTGAAGGAGGCATCTCCGACCATATAAAAAGTATACATAAATGATCAGCATGACTTGGGGAGTCGATTGGGCGATGTCCGTCTGTCTGTCTGTCTGTCTGTCCGTCTGTCCGTCTGTTGCAGTGCGTTTTTCTCGGCCGCTATAAAAGCTAGAGAGCTGAAATTTGGTACACATGCTTATTATTATTGCAGGCTGTTTGTATGTTTGAATCGCTTAAATCGGACAAGGGGGTCATGGGGCTGCCATACAAACTTAACCCCCCAATTTAGGTTCTTCTGAGAAAAACTTTTTTATTTGTGTACCAATTTCAACCTAACTTCGCTCAAATAAGTTTCTATTAATGACACACAATATATGTAAAACTAGATCAAATCCGACCATGGGGTCATGGGGCTGCCATACAAACCTAGCCCCCCAATTTAAGTTCTTCTAAGAAAAACTTTTTTATTTATTCACCAATTTCAACCAAATTTCACACAAATGTGTTTCTAAAGATAACACAAAATATATGCTAGAATGGATCAAATCGGACCATGGGGTCATGGGTCTGCCATACAAACTTAACCCCCCAAATTAGGGTCTTCTAAGAAAAACTTTTTTATTTGTGCACCAATTTCAACCAAATTTAACACAAATGCATTTCTATTGTTGACACAAAACATATGTAAGAATGGATTAAATCGGACCATGGGGTCATTGGGCTGCCATACAAATCCAACCCCCCAAATTAGGTTCTTCTAAGAAAAAGTTTTTCATTTGTGCACCAAAATCAACCAAATTTCACCCAAATGTATTTCTATTGATGACACAAAACATATGTAAGATTGAATCAAATCGGACCATGGGGTCATGGGGCTGCCATACAAACCAAACCCCCCATTTTGGTTCTTCTAAGAAATATTTTTTTACACCAATTTCACAAAACCTTGAATTAATGTGTCTTTATCAAAGCAACTAAAAAGTTCAAAACGAATGGAATCGTACTGTGGGGTCATGCTCCGGCAACCCCAATAAAATTTTCCGAGTAAATATTTTTATTTGCCCACTTATTTCAACCAATCCCAAAACTTTTGTCAAGACGGAAGAAAAAGAATGAGGAGGGAGATTAAATACAAGTCATAGGTACGCCCGAAAAAAAGTTTTAGCCCAAGCGAAGGGTATCCGAATTTCGGCCGCGCTCGAAATTAGCCTCGGCCCCGGGGGTTGGCGAGCGTAGCGAGCAGGGGGCGAAGCCCCCTAGTTTTTTATCCAAATGGATGAACTGAAAAAAATTATTTCAATTACACTAAAAGAAGTATTTCTCGGTATTTTTGGGATAAAAAAAACACAATTTTCAAAAGGAGAGAACATATAGCTCATAAATGAGTTTTGTATAACTAGCATTGACTTCTCTATATGTGTTGGCGACATTTCATTTACCTCTTTATGCTCAAAAATACCTAATAAATTTTCCTACCTACAGTGAGATTCGATCCCTTGGCCCTATGATTTGTAGACGAACGCCCTACCAACTAAGCTAACCAGACTAACTGACGAAGTATGTAATTTATACAACATGTGGCATCGCTCTACCACTGTCTAATAATCCGAAACTAATAACACTGCGCAATATATCGCATATTAAATATTATTACATTTTTTAATACAAAGGGTATTCATTTCCACCTTATTTTGTATTGAATATTGTGTATTTTGAATTTTAATAAATTCTAGTATTGGATATATACCCGACTGTATTACCAGCAGAATGTAAGACCAACTTGGTTTATGTTTTATTACAAAATCTTCACAAATGTATCAAATTCAATAAGTCCGGTATTAAGCATTTTGGGTAATTAAGCATTCAGGTTTACAATATAATTCACAACTTCTTAAATATGGTAATATAATAAGGAATATATCATAATTCCTTCGCATTGAAAGTGAATTCAAATTGGAATAAGTTTTATCAGTTTTGAATTACATACTTTATTTCAACCCATTTTAATCCAATTTTGTATTAGCTCAGTATGAAGTGCCTGAAGGAGTTATTAAATAAATAACAGGCGCGACAATCCAACATTGGACTAAGGCCGCAGGATGTGTTAGTGACATCCTATTTCCAAGATCTTATCTGCTTTTTGATGAGGTAATGAGATCAGCATCACGCTCAGCAGTGTTATTTATCCCCATAAATGGGTACTCGTTTTTTAACATCTGAGTGAGATCATAGTCTGTCACAAGCTCGTGAGTTCGAAAAACACCATGGAACACGGTGAGATTCGAACTCATGAGCCTGTGCACCGAAGGTAAGCGCACTAACCGCTAGACCAGCCAGTATTGAAAATTGGCTGTAATAAATGGCATGGTTTACAATTTAGTCCAAGAATTTTTACTGTGTAGATGATTGTGAGGAGGGGTTGATTGATATTGACTTTAAGGACATCGGTCGATTGCGGCTTATTGGTATAGCCCTGCGACTTCAGGAAACCCCACAGGAAAAAGTCTAGCGGGGTCAAATCGCACGATCTTGGTGGCCACGTAAAATAGACGTAAAGTTCGCAAAATGTGCACTAACGAGCACTCATTTTGATAATAAAGTTTTATCATTTAGAACGCGCTAACGCGTTGCTCAACTTGAAATGTTGATTTGGCATGAGTGACTGAATAGTAAACAACAGATTAGATCGATGCCACCAAAACAGACAGACTGCAAACATCTACTCGCACTAATTGCAAAACCCTATACAACATCGCGCACGGGAACCTGGCAAACCTGAAAATGAACGACGGAAATTCACGCTGCACAGTTTTTTTTCGGTCAATTAAATACTCCAAACAGTTGCGGAATTAAATGGCAAAATTTAGTGATGAAAACGGACAACCATTTGGCAGCATGATTTTTTTTTCAAAGTTTCTGCAACTGTCCCTAGTGTTTAACCAGCAAACAAAATTGTAGCATGCATTTTCGATTTTTTATCATGTTTTCGAAATTGTAAGGTTCTTGTGTGTCACCCTGTGTATTTGTCGGTGTAATATGTAACCGTTACTAAAAAACGGGAAGAACACGTCATCCGATGCAGATGTACAACCGTGGAGCAATCTGTTTCTACAAACTGCAAAGGCTTCGTCATTTTTGCAACAAATTATATTTTGAAAGTCGTTCGTTGAATAATTGTCGAGAATTTTAAAATGGAGGTTTTAAATTGCAAATTTGGTAGTCCAGATTCTGAAAAACGAGATTCAACTAGTAAATAGATAAACAATCGCCCCATCCACTGCAACACCCGCACACTGCATACACTTGGAAATTAGTTTCGGTAGGTTTCTCCTAATTTGACATCATGGTTTGACGTGGGAAATATTGCAAGTGGATGGGAAAGTGCGTATCGCCGCGAAAAAAAGGAATAATTTCGTTCGTTATATTCTAACGGTCAAAAAGTGCCTACTGTGTACGTTTCAGTATCGCGTTAATTCATATTTTCGAAAAAAAAATCCGATTTGGAAAACGTAAACACTGGTTATCTATCGAGCCCATATCACAGAATCTTAAATTGTTGAGCAGTGGCGTATCAAATATTAGGGGTTCAGGGCTTTTAAGGACGAGTTGATAAAGGTGCTCAAAGCAAATGGTGAAAATTACATTTGATTTATGTGTTTATTTTGCAATTAGACAAACGAAAAGCGCTTGTAGCGACAGCGGTTCCTAAATCGAATCCAAAGAAAACATTTTATTCGATTTATTTCATGAACTGAACAGTGTTGCACTAGTCAAGTCTTCGAAATATTTTCGGTTGCATATGCCGCCATGACATGATTGAACTGTACAAGAACAAAATGCGTGCTGTGAATTACAAAAGGAAGAGATTACGAGACAACGCGATTACTCAAATATTACTTTGTCGTTGCAAAACATTAAAAGATGCTATTTCAGTGTTGGACTTTTCCTCATTGATGCTGGATTTTGAATTTCCACTAGTAAGCCAGGACAGCAGTTATTCCGTATCGAACAGTCCGCGACAAGATTTGAATGAGAAGTTAGGTTGTGCTAATCAGAGTGCCAAAAACGCTATTAATTAATACCAATTTATAATAAAAACGACATAATGCAATGCAATAATACAATAGATATCAAATTTTGAATTTCCCACCCCCATCATCGTGTAGACGACGCCAATGGAATAGTGGGAAAGAGTGCGACATATTTCCGGGAAAGAGTCCGATGTATTCTCATTACATTCCCCTGTACTTCGTCCCAAAGAGATGCTAAGTACCAGTGGCGCAACCACGGGACGGGATATGGGGGCTTAAGCCCCTCCCAAACCTAGAAATTAGAAATGATAAAATTACAGAATGAAATATGAGGAGACATTTCGACTAAAAATTTAAATTTTTCATTGCAATTGTAGTTGTGGAATAATGTTAAATTAATTCGGGTAGCTACATGTACCTGATTAATTAAAAAGGAGCGATCGATAAAACATATTTCTGTTAAAACATTTCGTTAGCATATTTTAAGCCAAGTTGTTGTGCAAATATTTTCTAGTAAAAAAAGTGAATTGGATTTCGATGTTTTATAAAAACATAATTAGCCGCCATTGTAACCATTCACTTCCAAAATCAATTGGTTGTTTGCGAGATAGAGTCCTCTCAATGCTCCCACTGTCTACTTCATCGGAGAAAATAATATTCTCTGCATCCATTAGATCATTAGAACGACATTAGTCAATTTCGATTCGAATTCTGTTTGTGCCTAAATTCCCATTTTTCTCGAGCAATCCCGAGCATCCACAAATTATTCTCTGATTGCGGCGCGATATTTGTTTCACAATACTCAACTGTGAGATGTCGTCCTAACTGCCGTTTCAGTTTCATAGAAAAAAAGCATGAATGTACCCATTGCAGCTTAGAACACGACCGTATAGCGTCATAACTGGAAAATAGTACCATCACTCAGGGGTGCACCCAACGGGGAAATAAAGGAAAAAATCGCCTTTAATTTTTGAATCGTTTTTTTTTTGTGAAATTGAGAGGTACAGTGGTGGAAATTAGAATAGGTTCACCTTGAAAAGCTCCCAATAAATGCATTTATTTCCGTTACTTAGCAAACAAACACAAGTCAAACCACCTTAAAGTAAACATTCCACAACACTGTCATAACGGTGTTTGCCATATGCCATTTCTATTGAATTTACTCGTCGGTTCGATCAATTCATTTGAACTTTAGCGTTTGCAGCCAACCAGTAGCCGGAAATTAGAATAGGTTCATGTGAAGTGCTGTGGTTTTTGAATCTAATATGTAAAAATAGAAGTTTTGATAAATTTGGGATAAAAACGAAAGAAGGTAATGTTAGGATTCTAATTGGAAAAATTAAGCGGCGCTTGCATTACAATTAATCACTTTTTTAGGAGATGGGAAGAAGAAAGGGTTTATCTGCAGAAGAAATTGCGAAAAATAACGCATTCAGGGGAATGCAACTGAGTAAAAGTAATAATTTTGTCAATTTAGGAAATAATTATGGAAACAGAGGTAAATATGGGCTTAATCGCAAAGTGAATGATCGGACTGTTGGAGCCATTTTACGAAAAGCGAGCTGTAATTGTATGAATTCAATCCAGACAAAGGCTAATCTAAATGTCCCATTGACAACTCGGCGTATTCGACAAATTTTGAGCATCTCGGAACACTTGCGATACTCCGAACGGTTATGTAAGCCTCCACTAATGGCGCACCATACAGCCAAACGAATGGAATTTGCCAGAGATCACATGCATTGGACAACAGAGTGGAATAAAATTTTGTTCACCGATGAAAAAAAAGCTTAATTTAGATGGTCCTGATGGATGCCTGTATTATTGGCGCGATTTACGCAAGGAGAAGCAGATTGCAATGAGCCGTCATTCCGGTGGCGGTAGTGTGATGGTTTGGGCTGGCTTCTCCGCGACTGGTAGGACCCTGATCGCGTTTTTAAATGGTCGAATAAGTTCTGAACGATACATTGATCTGCTGGAAAATGTGATGGTTGATGCAGCAGAAAATATTATTGGACCAAATTGCATTTTCCAGCAAACCAACGCGGCCATTCACACTGCCAGGGGGGTTAAGGAATGGTTTCAAAGAAAGAAAGTACCGATTTTGGATTGACCGGTCAGAAGCCCTGACCTCAACCCAATTGAGAATCTATGGAGGATACTAATCAGAAGGGTTTATGCAAATGGGCGTCAGTTTTCTGATGTTTTAGAATTGCAAAAGGCGATCTGATCCGAATGGCTAAAAACTGATCCAGATATCCTGCGAAATCTAGTTAAATCGATGCCTAATCGAATTCACGAATTGATTCAGAAACGGAGTGATTCTATCAGTTACTAAAAGGAAGGATTCATCTCAATGTCATTGATGAACACATGTATTTTATTTAGTGAACCTATTCTAGTTTCCACTCTAAAATTTGCTTTTTTGTAAATAATTTAATAAATAAACTATTAATTGTAAGTTTAATAACGAATAACAATGAACTTATTTAATACTTGTGTTTCACACCAATCGACTTTTTTATTCATGGTTTAAATTTCCGTAGAATAAACCTTTTTTGGGTGAACCTATTCCAATTTTAGTCTGGCTGGTCTAGCGGTTAGTGCGCGCACCTTCGGTGCACAGGGTCATGAGTTTGAATCTCACCGTGTTCCATGGTGTTTTTCGAACTCACGAGCTTGTGACGGACTATGATCTCACTCAGATGTTAAACGAGTACCCATTTATGGGGATAAATAACACTGCTGAGCGTGATGCTGATCTCATTACCTCAACAAAAAGCAGATAAGATCTTGGAAATAGGATGTCACTAACACATCCTGCGGCCTTAATTCAATGTTGGATTGTCGCGCCTGTTATTTATTTTTATTCCAATTTCCACCACTGTACTAGCGGTAAATTTGAAAACAATTATTCTAAGGTTAAGGTCTGAAAAACATTTGAAAAGTATGATTTCGTATGAGTCACTTTGCACACACGAACCTCCCCGAAATAAGTTCCTGAGTTCGCCCCTGTCATCACTTATTTTTCTCTTTTCTTTCTCTGCAGTCAGCACAATGCCTATAGTTAGAACTTTCGTTGTTGCAAGTTAAATGCGATGATTGGTTAATTTCTGATGGTTAAATTTCTATTAAAATTTGAAATTAGCATAACGTGAAATTAATTTTTATTAATTATATCTGTGCATAATCAATTAATTAATTCATTACTACCAAAATAATCTGTACGTTGCGTGTACCCACAATTGATTGGTATGTATTTGACTCGTGCCTACCATCATAGCGTATATTCACCTCATCCATATTCACCGACATCACCATCATCATCATTGATCATCGTGATGATCATCTTATTTTTATTGAGTATCCATTAACCTTGACAAACAGCATAATGAAGAGAAGAGAGAACAAAAAAACAGAAAGATTTTATTATCTTATCAATCATCGATATCTCGTCGTCCATTATAGTTTGAACTTACATCATATTAGTAGCAACATACTCGCGTATACATAAATCTGTTCAAATGTATTATTCAGAGCCACACATCAACTGATTTAGTGATTTTCCCATTAAACACCAACACAATAATGTATAGTACAAAATGTAATCTTCTATAATGGTCTGACTCTGAGTCGATTCGATAAGATGAAGAAAACTTTTTTTTTCACTATTTGGATGCGGTCTGAAAAGTTTTCTGACCTCATTCCTCCCTAAATGCCGGCTGAATGTATCTAAGAATAAGTTATGTATATTGATGGGAGTAAAAATGGTGGATACTTTGCCAAGAGCTCTATATAAATGCAGTAGGGGAGGCATAGTTAGGTTACACCTTTCCTTTCCTTCTCGACGAAATCGCCGATATTTTCGACCCGGTGAATATATAGCGATAGTCTGATGAACGCCAATTTGTAAAGTTGGCCATCAACGTCAGATCGGTTTGATATGTATGCGAGTAGAAAGAAGATATTTGCTATCAAGTCTGCGTATCTAAGGTTTAAGCATCATTGCAGAAGCAGATTGTATTACATGTACATTGCATCCATTCAGTTACAATTTTAGCATTGGCATAAGTCATGAGGGAATTAGAATTGCCTGTCTGAGCATAATAGATAATGAAAGATTCAGTGTCAACTGTCAAATGCGGAAGGACATTTGATTTGTAAGAATATAGGCTCATTTTTTAATAATCATGAAAAAAAAAATTAACTCCTTCCTGATGTTCTGATTTTATCAACTCATACTGATGGAGCACAATCCCGAACTTGGTCAACAGGTCTTGCACAAAAGGCTCTTTTGATGTAGCCAAGTGCAACTCAGGAGATGCGGGAGAGACGAGATGCGTAAATGCCTTGAATTGATTACGGAAAATATTTTATTATTAGAATTTTATTCTAGATGATCTTAATATGGTGGGGCTCATAATCTTCACAACAATCTTAATTAACACAAAATTTCAACAAAACAGAAGCACATCTCTTCAGTATGCAAATTTTCTTCAGATAATCTTCTAACTATAGGCCGATTTAAAACCAGCAAAACTAATGACGTGGAATAATGAAAATGTCTTCGTATCGTAAGCCTTCCTATAAAATCTTTGACTATCTAAATTTCGCAATTACCAGGAATTATCTGCTGAATTGTACAGTAATACATACTGGATGAGTATTGTCAATGTCTATTGCAAACTAATTTGGACAAGTAGCTGTATACTCGTGTGGCCCAGAGGGCATCTATACACTCCCACAACTTGCCGGCAAGCTTCTATAGTAAAACCAATTAACCTTCAAAAATTGCATAGTATGTATTTTCTGCAAATTACAAGTGCGTTATTAAATTTAATTGTTTGAGAAGCGCAATCAAGGCTGCATGATAGCCAGATAAGCTGTTGAATGATATCTTCTATGAAACAGCTAAAATTTAAGTACAGTAGAGCATCGATTATCCGGACTAATGTCGAAAGGGATTGTTCGGATGTTTCGATTAATCGAGACTCTGTAGAAAAAATAGAGGAATGCAAAAAAAAAAACATTTTCGCAAAAAGCTGAAAACGTGTTACACCATACTATAGAACTGATCGAAAACGAGAAATTCGAAGCAATTGAATGATGCTGATAGGATATTGCTTCTTTCAAAAACTCGAAAATCTTCAAACTTACGGGGCAGATTATGAAATCTGCGACTTCAAAATTCGGAATTAGAAAATTCAAGATAAAAGCTGAGCCCCGCGATTTCATCAATCGATTGTTCGGATAATCGACTCTCTACTGTAAATACAATTCAATATTTGCCGTTCAATGTATGAACACAATATTAATGTATGCATATTTGTAGTTCTACACCTGCCTAAATGCAGAAAACTTCTTTTAGAGTTTTTTTCTCCTTTTCCTTTGAGTAATGAAATTCATTTACTTATTTTTTTTTGCTTCATTCACTTACGTTGTACAGTATAGTACAAAGATGAAGCATGAAGCAGTGATGCAACTTTACGTACCTATACTTACTTCTACTCAACGTAATTTTTTCTAATAACTGACAAATATACTTAATAATGATTAGTATGAATCATCTTTACTGAAAAGCTCAAATTTCATGGTCAAATTATGTGCGTTTTTTGTCCAGTTAAGTTTTGACCACGAGACGGGATGACAAATATAATTTGCTATTAAAGTGATGGTCAACAAGGGAGCTGTAGAGCTGTACATACTACGTGATGATGGCAAATCGTAAATTTACTATTAGGTGTGTGAAGCACTTTTAGTTATTAATGGCTAAACGTGTAATTAGCTAATTAACTATTCTTTGGAATAAGGTAATTCATTCATTCAAGGAGATAGCTAGTGTATTATGTACAAATTGATATTAATTTACAATAAAGGTTAACTTCTAGGTTATTATAATGAATGAGGGTGTTTATTAGGAGCGGTATTTGCTCTCTCTATTCAGCCGAACTGTCTGTTTCGTGGAGGGCGACAGTTAAATATGTAATTAAAATGAAAAACAAGGAAGGTAAAGGATTGACATCTCGTAAACTAATAAGCCCAATTTAAAATATTTCAATATCCTAATTAACGGAAATCTGGACTTTAAAATACAGCGCTGTAAGAAAAAAGTTGCTAAACTTCTGGGTTGTTTTTTTATACCCTTCACTCGTAGAGTAAAGGGTATATTAACTTTGTCATGAAGTTTGTAACGCATTGAAGGAAGCATCTCCGACCATATAAAATATGTATATATATGATCAGCATGACGAGCTGAGTCGATTGGGCGATGTCCGTCTCTCTGTCTGTCCGTCTGTCCGTCTGTTGCTACGCGTTTTACTCGGCCAGTTTAAAAGCTATCGAGCTGAAATTTTGCACACATGTTTCTTTTCATTGCAGGCAGTTTGTATGTTTGAATCGCTAAAATCGGACCGTGGGGTCATGGGGCTGCCATACAAACCTAACCCCCCCAATTTGGTTTTTCTAAGAAAAACTTTTTCATGTGTTTACTAATTTCAACGAAATTTCACACAAATGTGTTTCTATTGATAACACAAAACATATGTAAGAATGGATCAAATCGGACCATGGGGTCATGGGGCTGCCATACAAACCTAACCCCCCAAATTAGGTTCTTCTAAGAAAAACTTTTTCATTTGTGCACCAATTTGAACCAAATTTCACACAAATGTGTTTCTATTGATGCCACAAAATATATGTAAGAATAAATGGAATCAGACTGTGGGGTCATGGGGCTGTCATACAAACCCAGCCCCCAAATTGAGTTTTTCTAAGAAAAACTTTTTTATTTGTCCACCAATTTCAATTAAACCTCATAAAAGTGCATTTCATTTGATGCCACAAAACATGTGTAAAAATGAATGGAATCGGACGATGGGGTCATGGGGCTATCATACAAAGCCAACCCCCTAAATTGAGTTCTTCTACGAACAACTTTTTTATTTGTGCACCACTTTCAACCAAAACTCGTAAGAGTGCACTTCAATTGATGCCATAAATAATCGGACTATGGAGTCATGGGGCTACCATACAAGCCCAACCTCCCCATTTTGGATCTTCTAAGAAACATTTTGTCTACACCAATTTAAAAAAACCTCAATGCGTCTTTATCAAAACAAAACAAAAAAAGTAACACAAATGGAATCGTACTATGGGGCCATTCTCCCGCATCCCCCCAATAAAGTTTTCTGAGATATTTTTTTTTTATTTTACCACCTATTCCAACCAAACCTCACACAAATATTGTTTTATCGACGCCACAGAATTTGTCAATATCAAATATTATGCGAAAACAGAAGGAAAAGAATGGGGAAGGATTAAATACAAGTCATAGGTTTGCCCCAAAAAAACTTTTAGCCCGAGGAGTGAAGGGTATTCAAAATTCGGCCGCGCCCGAAATTAGCCTCGGTCTCGTTTTTGTGTTAAATTTAATAGGGGAAGGTGGTGATTTCTGCCTCAATATGGACTATTATGGCCCGTGCAAATGGATTAATTAAAAAAAAAACAAAACACTAAAAGGTCCTTATAGACATTGCTAAAAGATGTTTCAAGAAATCCGCACCAGAGGGCGGTGAGAAGGTTCAGGGCTGAAAATTAAGAAAACGGCCAAGAATTACCGTTGTCTTGCTTTTCTTGTTCATCGCAGTGGGTTAAGAAATCTAGTAGACATTTCAAACTCTCTAGGTGTAACCGGGGTATAGCCATTTTAATGGCAATTTGGCCAAGGCAAGATAGTTGTGGTGAAAACTGTCTTTTCTTTCTTTATGGGCACGATAGCCCGACATTGGCCGCCAAAAACTGTTGTATTTATATGTTTCGAACTGTCAAAAAATATAAATACTCCAATCAAAATTGGAGCACCTACAACATTTGTTTTTTGATCGTAATTTTCATAAATGCTAGGTTGAAATACACCTCACACAATTTAGCTTTCAAATTTTTTTTTATATCACACAATTCAGCTTTTATAATTGTTAAAAGATGACTGATTCCCGATAAAACTGGACTTTTTTCGGCGTTAGCCAATCCAAGCCATGGGACCAGGAAATGGTACCATATGAGCTTCAAACCGTCTAGTTTATAATTTACAGGTCCGTAAGTAAAAATTAAATTAAAAACCAAAAAACCATTTCTTAGACTTTCATCGAACATCTTTTTCGTAAGGTAAAAAAAACCCTTCACTAAGGTTTCCACACTTATACCTAAATTTTAGTCATGCACATTTTTTGAAAGATGGAGATCACCAAATAATATAATTATTGAAGCAGTGAATCAAATATCAAATGGTACCAAGTGCCATTGAGAACGAAGCTCTTACGGCCGTGCAGGCGAGTCAAAATAGAAAAGAGAAAGGGCTTATCTGCGAGCTAAGCAGCGTCATGTGCTTGCTGTAGCTCAGGCTCGGCAAAGTGGGCGAGGTTTGTGCCGCTCGCAGCCTCAAGTCCACTCAATATTAAAAGGGATTCCTAATTGCCTAAATTGACGAACACAAAAACAGGGAGGCAAAAAATGGGGAAATTGAACGGCGTCGGCCAGTTCAAATGCCATTTATTTTTGTGCTCCAGGGTCCCGATGTCGGTGGACCTTGGCCATCTGCACCCCCAAAATATAAAAAAAAAAGAATCCGGCCCATGAGGTCCTCATGCCCAAAAGTAATTCAAAATGGAAGGCCTCCTTAACATTCAACATACGCCCCTGGAACTGAGAAAATCACACAAAGTGGACATGGTGGGCCGGTACTTATCTGATACTTCTGCTTTCATCGGGCGAGTCCTCTGTGTGCATTGCACCGAATCCAGGTAACAAGCACGCGGTGGTGTTACTGACACCTAACCTCACTTTTTTTGCACCCCATTATTTCATGCACTAATAGAACTTCACTATGTATATTTACACCTTTCTTTTTTTCAGTATTATATCACTTTAAGTAATGTCACCAGCACAACTGACAACGATAAACGAGGGCCACGGCCGCCCGATGCCTGCCATATTTGCTACTCTCTCGAGTGAATCGTTACAAAATGGTAAAATTAAACTTCAAATTCAAAGGCAAATATGAAAGTTCTATTTTTCTGCATACTTTTAGGCGAAGTTCGCCAAAACCTGTATTGTAAAGATATGCAACTGGAACAAGTACACATGCCTTGCCTCCATGGACGGCGAACAAAGGGAATGCTATCGCTAAATTTTGAAAATTTCTTTTCGACCTCTTCCATGTCATAACTTTTTTTTAGCACTTTTTATTCAGTTACGTTAATATCTGAGAACCGTTCTAGATTCATTTATTAGATATTCCTATTTTTAGATAGTTATAAAGAGGCATCAATTTCGATATGTTGTGGAAAATCCCTGTTAGTTTCTAATGTTTCAGTAATCGTAAGCCATTCAGGTGAGAGGGCCAATAAAATCGAAAAGCCTCCGCAATTAAATTTTACATTAAAGTTAATTAGTTTAGCGAAGAGAAGTATCACAAAGCTGTGGATTAACCGAAGTGCAAAAAACCACGCCTATTATAGTCTGCATTAGGATCGTGAATATATTTTTGTAGTAATTTGTAGTAACTTGATAAAAAAAACGAAATATATTGGAAATAGCAGACGGAATAGTTCGGAATACAGAACTGTGTCCGGGGCTGATGTAGGAAAACGTTCAGCCTACTCCATAGACAAGGATTATGCTTTTGGTTGAAGCTATTACCGACAGTTATAAAAAAGAGCTTTTCCCGACGTCAACTAGGAATGCTATCGATTGCATATCAGATGACCACAATCAATTCCAATCCCTATTCCGCTAATGAACGGACCGTAAGCGGTGAACACAATATCACTTGCCTTCTGCATTGTTGATTATGTCAAACAACATTGTTGATATATGAGGGGCATATTTTCAAAAGCCGCCATCTCCACGACAAAGCAATTTGAGTAAATCAAGAAAAACTGTTTACGGCTATACTACCTAATGTACAATTTAAATGTTTAACCCTACATTTGTATTATTGCCCGTTTGTTAAATTCACTGAGTTTCAAAAATCTCCCGCGTTAAATAAGGGAGTTATTTTAATTTAAAAATTGGAGTTGGCGGTTTTTGAAATTGTAGTGTAATAATGGCGGATTTTGAAAGTGGGCATTCTGAATATGGCGGATTTTGAAAGTGAAAAATCTAAATTTTCAGCGTGATAAAAGTTAAGATCTGTCGGTTTTCCCAATGAGAAAAGAAACAGAAACGATTAAATTATCTCTCCCTTATATTTTTCGTAATAAATAGTCAATTAAAGTTTCAAAAAACGGTGAAAAAAATGATATTCAACGAGATTTTTTAATAAACGTAAGCAGTAAAGTTTATGGTTTTTGAAAAGACAACGAAATTCATTGGGGCGGAAGTTGATATTTCTATATGATTTGAAGGCAATTGAATTAAATTGGCCCCGGTCCATACGGTTCAGTCTTACTCCACCATTACTAGAAAGCGAGAGACCTTTTTATGTGATGGTTCTAGGAAAATTAAGCTCCCTAAAGTAAAACTCGAAATAGTAAATACATGACTGAATCGTTGAGCAATGACTCGAAAGTGAGTTACGGGATACAGTCGAGAAAATATAATTTAATACATATATCCCAAAAAAAGCACGAGTTTTAGCAAGCCATAAAAATGCTAAAAACGTCAAATATAAATTGAAATATTTCTTTTTCGGCGTATCCTACGATACCGTGAAAAATGTGTTTTACTTAATTTAAGCCAGAAGAACTCGACGCATTGACAATTCATAACTATAAGTATCCACAATAAGTTCAAGATCATTTTCAGCAAAACACTGAGTCGCTCTAATCAAGGATCCCCATTATCCCTCCATTTGAATTTGGCAAAAAGGCATGTCCATAATTCCCCCAAAATTGAAACAGAAAGCTAAATTTTGGTTTATTGTCAATGGGGGGGGGGGGGGGAGGCACCAATATACCACCCACCAAAAATCAGCTGAATCGGATAAAAACTGAGGCCCGTATTTATGAACATTCCTTAACTCAAGGAGACCTTGAGTCAAGGATGCCGAAATGCAATAAATTAAATGTCATTTCCCATACGTTTTCATAGAAATCATTTATATTCAGGAGTCAATGCATCCTTGATTTAAGGCGAAACTCAAGGAGACCTTAAGTTTTCGATAGACTTGAAATATTATATTTCAAGGAAGGTGGGTAGCTACCTTGACTTCAAGTGGGGTTGACTATAGAAAATTTTAAGGTCTCCTTGAGTGAATATAAGTGATTTCTATGAAAAAGTATGAAAAATGACAAGACAACTTTGTTCTACAGTTTATAAAGTGCAAGAACAAACTCCTGGTGGTCACTTTGTATGGGAGGAACCCTTAGTTTTTATCCAATTGATAACGAAAACCGTAAAGCTTCAACGTTTGTCATGGGCGGGGCATGTACAGCGGATGGACGATAATCGCATGCCAAAGAAAATACTGAACGCACAACGATTTGACGGAGGGAGGTTGCGTGGACGACCGAGAGCTCGCTGGGAGAACTCCGTAGGTGAAGACACCCACCAGCTACTGGGCTTCCGAAACTGGAGGACAAGGTCGCGTAACCGCGACAATTGGAGGTCACCGATTCAGGCAGCCAAAGCCCGACGTCGGGCTATTGTGCCACATTGATGATGACATGCCGTTTCGCCAAATTCAAAGGGGGGATAGTGGGGGTCTTTGATCGGAGCAACTAAACTTTAAGCAAAAATCATCATGAACTTAATGCGAATACTCACACAAAATTACATGGCTGAACTTGCGTTTTTTCAAGAGTTGTGCAGCTTTGTAAAAAGGTTTAAAATGAAAATATTTTAATTTATTTTTCAGTATATCACCCAATTTTTAATAAAATTCAGAAAAGGTTTCTGCTATTAAAACTAGCATTGGAACTCGTTTATTCACATTTGATCTGGACATTTTCGGGCGTATGGATTTGGCATTTTGGCCTTAATATTTATCATACAATTTTAGGACGCCATAATTTTCCGATTTTTTAAATACCTTTCTATTGTATTATTTGATGCCTCGTCCTTGGTATAGCTGCTAACATTAACTAGGCACAAACAAAGCAGCTCTGTCCCCCCCCCCAGAGACTATTATTTTAGGGCCTTTTATAGAACCAACCACATAAGTACTTCTATTTCGTATGCACAGATTTCTTTGTTCTCTCCCTAGTAGTAAAACATTCTAAAATGATTAGGAATTGATTGCGAGCCTTAAAGCGAATTCACTGCTAAAATTAATATAAATAAATCATGTTGAAACGCATCAAATATTGAATCGTATGCCAATAAATTCAAAATTTACACTTTTTTAGTTCCAGAACAGAAATGTGAACTTCGATACATAAATTTGACGCGTAAAATTATTACAGGTAGAAAAGATTCATGAAACGTTAAGCCTATCCAGTTCTGTTCTGGAGCCAACAAATTGCAAGCTAATTAATCCTAGGTTTCAATTACATTGAGCTAGTTTAGTCGTTACAACCCAAAAATGTCGTAGGTGATTAGAGTAATTTGCTTATAAAATTATGGGAATTGAAACTTTAGAATGGATTTTTTATTTTTTTATCCGCAATCCCGGGGACAATGTGACTTGGTTATTATGTTAATCACGTATTTCTATATTTCACTTCACAAAAAAATTGGTCTTTAATTGTACCAATACTTTAATTATAATCGAATTCATCAGAAGTTTAATCGAAAATTTGATTTATGGATATGTACGTTTTTGATAGTGAACAATTTTCAACTACCATACTGTACAGGAGTTGCCGTTTTTTGTTACCATATGAAAAAGATGGAGTTGGCGTATTTTGAAACCCAAACTGGATTGGAGATGGCGGATTTTGTAAATAACCGCATTTTTCTTTATTAAATTTAGAAGGGTTTTAATTGAAAATCAAGGATTCTGATCCCAGAAGCTTATAGATAATTTAGTTACCCATCGGCTGGCATCATTAACTCAAAATTTTTAAAAATTGGAGATAGTGGCTTTTGAAAATAGGCTCCTCATATGTACGTACGTATTAAATGTCTAAACTAGTAAAAAACAACTCCCCCTTTTCTATATTGCATTTTGCTCTGGCCATAACCGATCAAGGACAAATGGACAGTGATCGTTTTTCGACAAGCAAAAATTCGTGCTGAATACTCAGAAGGTATACATACATATATTACGCGGACATTCCGGAGTTTCTCTTTCATACGGCGCTATTTCCATGGACGTAGCTAAGGGTTGGTTTTTCATCCGCAATTTTAGACAGATAGACATTTAGTCGTCGTAGTGTGATCGGTTTTGTCAGTTAAATCCTGATTACATCGCAAACTTAGCCCCGCATACCGGAGCTTATGAAGGCTGATAACACGAGCCCTTCCCGAATTGTAACGCCAGAATTCATTCTCGCTCTCCTGGTTAAATGATTTTAAGAAGGTCGCTCATGATTCATTACCGCCAAAATTGCGGAAGCACACAGATAGGCAGGTACAAAATCTGTAACGTTAGTAAGAACGGTACATGACCGGGCATCGAAATCCGGCAAGAAAGATTGCAGAACCTTAACGAAAAAAAAAAATTGTTTTGCCATTATTTCCCGTACTATCTAATCATGTATTTTGCGAAAAGTTTCGACCACCCAACGAACGGAAATGTAGCACCTGTTTGCCCTGGGACCAGCATATTCTGCCCACCCTCGTGCAAATTATTCTTTTGAAGTCTGGCCCATGCAGTACTGAAAACGTGAGGCAGTAGCCAAGGAACGGAGATACATACTTAGGAGAAAAGAATTTCAGATTCATTCATTTGGCCTTTCGACTGACATCATTTTCACTAGGCGTAAGGGAAACTATAATTGCGGTTTAGCCACTTCTATGTAGTATTGAAACCAATTAGTCGGTGGCTGTGACGGGTCAACGCCGGGGATGACTTCGAGGAAAAGGAGTTCAGATCCTTTCATCAGAAACTAAGAGCTTTAGTTATAAGAAGGTATTATGGAAAATTAGAAAGATAGTGTCGGTTTCTTCTGTCTTCGAGTGTACTAGAAATTTTGACATTAAGTCCATAATTTTCAACGACTAGGAAGTGATCGGCAACTATTTTATTTGGAAACTCCTAAAAATTAGACGACTATATATACCTTTCATTCCTAATTTTGTGAGACTTACGACGAAGTCCAAGTTGACCGTATCTGAAGAATTTATTTTAGAAATTCATTTTGGACAAACTATGAAAAATCGGAGTATTCGTCACTAATGGAAAAGTGATAAAATGGGCAACAATATTTTATTTTAGAAGTGTTGCCTATTATGGGACTTTCGATCGAATTATCCTTTTCAACCAAATATAGTAATTGTATTTACTGTGTACCCGCACTGATGGGAAACGGGTCGGCAGCGCAGGGCTCCACGGCTGCTGCGTGTGATGCGGAGGCTGCGTCCCAGTATACACATTCAACTATTGTGTATCCTTTTCAGTTTTATTTGGGTTCATAAAAGGTCACAGCAAAAAATGTGGCTAAAGAAAGGCCGGCAGTATACATACTCACGTTACATTACATTTTACATTAACTAAAATAAAAAATCTGGAAAATCACACACACGTCTTGGAAAAATAATTTTTTTTAGCAAAATTTTTGAATAATTTTCTAGATAGCTACTTTTGCCCCTACTTTTCAGAATGTTTTTGTAGATACGCCACTGTATTTGAGGGATATATGTAATTGTATTTTCTAAATTATATGAATGTGTGAATATGTATTTAACAACATAAATTTAACAAATTTCATTCTTGTTTTTTTTTTTCGCTTGAATGGGAATCTAATCTGACCCACTGTGCTACGCCTGGATATATGAAAGGGAGCAAAAATAAATTCCGATGAAGTTCTACGTTGGCCTCACTTGTTACAAAGCTATTTTGTGGTTTTTCCAGTGGTTAGGAATGGTCATGCAGCAAGCTATCAAATACAGGGTGTCCGGAAACTACCGCATAAACGCACCGGATTATGATTCCTCAGTTGATTTCCAGCAAAAAAGTTGTATTGAACATACCCCCTCAGCTTAACCCTGTAGCTGCCACAGGCATTTAAAGATTTTTGAAAGAAACATTTTCTTGCACGACTTAAAGCCTAATATCTGCAAAGCTAGACCAGCTAGAATAGTGAAATAAAATGATTATTACAACTAACAAATTTACCTGTAAAATAAGACTAACCACACTAAAATCGGATAAGAGATTTGGTTTTTACAGAGCTTCAAAGTAAAAATTGCGTGATTTGCCCCAAAAACATTTTTTTTCCATCTCAATTTTCTCCAACTTCTGCCAAGGTGAGGTGCTTGTACGATTCTTTTAAAAATTGGCGCATAGCCTAACGATCACATCTTTCTTACGTCATTTTATTCTAGCTCCATTATTTCTAACAGTTTTAGTACCTTAAGTGCAGAAAATTAGGGTTAATTTTGGCTCGATTTCGACATACTTTGAATAGATGTTACCAATTGCAGATCCTTTAGGGGCAGTGTGAATTGAATTGTATTGAATTCGAGCTAAAATTAACCCTAGTGTTCTACACTTAACGTATAAAAACTGTTAGAAGTAGGTAATGGAGCTAGATAAAAATGATTTAAGAAAGATATGATCATAAGACTATGCGCCAATTTTTAGAAGAATCGTACAAGCACCTCACCTTGGCAGAAGTTGGAGAAAATTGAGATGGAAAAAAGATTGTTTTTGGGTCAAATCACGCAAATTTGACTTTGAAGCTCTGTAAAAACCAAACCTCTTATCTGATTTTAGTGTGGTTAGTTTTATTTTACAGGCAAATTTGTTGGCTGTGGTTTTTTTTTGGGAAAGATAAAAATTGTTGAAAGGAGCAGGCGCATTTGCTTAGATATCGGTGCAGATCGGAAATACTTAGATTCAACTCGATAGAATAAAAAATTCATGGCTAAATCAACAGATTACGCCATCGGAATTGTTTCCAAATTTCAGGAAAGCCTTTTGTATAAGCACGAGTTTATATTATAATGATTGCATTGTCTATGGGTTCTCTTCTAGTCCAGTCAAAATATCCCAATTCAGGCCTCCAAATAGATAAAAATAGAGTAAGGCTAAATTTTGTTGTTTTTGAATCAGTGGGTTTCCAGGAATCTAAAACTGATTTTGCTAAAAAAAATTGATCGGAAAGGTCCCAAAAAGGACAAAAAGGGATACTCTTTAATCCTCGACCTGAGGTCGGCATGCGGGGTATCACATCAAAGGGGACGTCGAGTATATTACATATCCGGTGTATCCATTAAATTTGCTAAGAAAAAAGTTGATCGTAAAGCTCATAAAGGAAAAGGACATAAAAGGACACTAATTGCACACCCGAATCGAATGTGGGAATGCGGGGTGTCATATCAAAGAGGATGTCAAGTACATTCCATATTAGGCGTTACTTGTTACTTGTTTCAAGGACCCTCAAAGGGTCCTTGAAACAGGAAACAAGCATGCAATGCACTCGACGTCCTCTTGATATGACACCCCACAGGCCTGAATTGGGATATTTTGACTGGACTAGAATGTGTGCAAATGAATCTTTCAACATGAATTTGAAAAATTTCCAAGCAATTTTTGCATCGAAATATCCAATAATTCCCAAATAAAGATTGAAGAACTCTCCGAAGCTTTGAAGAGCAAAGCTCAAAGTTAAAAGTTCACACGCGTATTTATGTATACGATGGGAAAATTGTAAATTTACTCTTAGTAAATTAAGAAATTATACCGTGCAAAATGGTTTTTAGAGTGTACCGCACTTCTTTCTCATACTTTTCGCACAACTTGGTTTACATCCAATTATTTAGCTGAATTTACCATTCATTTGGCCAAATTAAGTGAAGAAAATGTATGTACATATGTAATAGTATTGCCTTTAATGAAAACGTCTAAAATTATAAATAAAATATTCACAATTTTGCAATATTTTTTTTTTTTTTAGAGACGAAATAATAGGGGTTAGCGTGCAAAAATTGGGGACTTCTCAAATTTTTGATATGTTATAAAGACAGGTGGGGTAAGTTAAAATACAAGTTTGCGTCACTTTCCCCCCTGTGCTCCCGCTGCTATCTTCAAAAAACCATCTAAAATCGACCCTTTCATCAGTTTTTGGCCTGTAACTTCTTTACAGTCCATTTGAGTACAAAATCTGCCGAGACAATTTTGTAGAGGACAAAATTTCCTACAAGCTTAATCTAAGATGTATTCTACAATCAAAATTAACAGCGTTATAGCGCCAAGAAAATGGAGAAAATATTAAAAATCATGCCAATTACAAATTCACAAAAAGCATTGTATACCAATAAGTCATAAGCCTCCTCTGCATTTTAGTATAGAGTTCTCGAAGTATATTTTGAAATTTGTAAGTAATGATTTTTGGAATTTTTAGCATTTTCTTTGCGCTATAACTCTGCCAATTTTGATTGTAGAGTCAAACTTGTCAGATGATGAATTTATAGGAAATTCTGTGCTCTACAAGATTGTCTCGGCACATTTCGTGCTCAAATGGGCTGGGAAGGAGTTATAGACCGCAAACTGATAAAAGAGCCGATTTTAGATGGTTTTTTGAAGATAGCGGCGGGAGCACAGGGGGGAAAGTGGCGCAAACTTGGATTTTATTTACCCCACCTGTCTTTATAACATATAAAAAATTTGAGAAGTCCCCAATTTTTGCAAGGTAAAATCTCCCCGTTGATTGAAGTATATACATTCCGCTGCTTCTCTTTCACAGCGCCATGTATATTATGTTCGAAATAAATATGATGCAGCAGCGGTTCAATGCGTTTTAAATCCACCCAGTATAGGCTGCTGTTGCATCATGTCTATTTCAAGCATTAGGCTATATCCACGAACGTGGATAAGGGTTGGTTCTTCATCAGCAATTTTCGGGTTTCTTTACATCGAAAGATTTCAGTTTTTCGGGATCTCGGATTTCCGAGGCAGGGAAACTAAGAGACTGTCATCTACACAATGCTACAGAAACTACAACTTCAAAGACTCGACACTGAAAAGCTTAAAAGCAATGAGGATAGACGAGCTACCGTTTGAAAAGCTAACATACAATTTCAATGGTTGCAACCCAAAAATGTTATGGGCAAACTTTGTGTAATTTATTCCTAACGGTTTGATCACTAACAGCAATTAGGTGCTTAGGTACGATTATGTTTCGTACGACGCATTCTCACAATGTGAAATGCACAATAAAGGCTCAAGCCCATTCTCGCTCTTTTGGTGCCAGTTCCAAGGCACCAGGACAGCCCAGTATAAGGATAAAACGGTAAAGCTAACAAAGAGTCAGCATACACTGCTCAATCGATTGTACAATAAAGCTAATTTTCTTTGGTTAAAGTTTATTTATGAAAATGAGCTTTATTGTATATGTAATCGATTGGACAGTATAAGGCGACTCAAACGTTCAGTTTATCATGTTAACGATTTTGATAATTACAGAAGCATTGTCAAAATCCTGCCGGATTCTTTTATATTATCTCTGCTGTAATAATATTCACTTCTTTACAAAAAAAGGACATTTGTCTGAATGGAACCAAAACGAAATACTGTTACCGTGGCCCTAAGTAAAATGAATATCAGTGGAAAGAGAAAAATACAGGTTTTCCTTTCGAGTTACGACCTTTCGATTGACATTTGATTCACTTCACGTACACCCAGAAAAAAATACTTTTATTAAAGAAAAATTACATAGGACGTTTGAAATTTTGGCTATATGTAATTTGGAGCCGATGAAATAGCCTTTTTGGGACAATCAAAGAAATATCATTGAAAATATGAAGTGAATATTCGATTATAACAATGAGATTGTTCATCGATGTTATGTAAGAATTTAATTGAATTTTATTAAAAACAAAATTTGAAAATAATTTTTTTTATTGTGATTTAATTTTATTTCAAGTTTTTATATTTTTTTATTCATAAAAAAAAAACTTATGCCGAAACTTGGATTCGAACCCGGGCCGCCTGCGTGCCAGTCCGTTGACATTGCCATGAGATCAGATGTGGAATGTTGTCAACGTTTCTAAAATCTGAACTACTTGACACGCAGTGCAATACAAAATAAATTCTTTTAACTAAAAAAAAATATTTCATAGATTCAATGATGAGCCTTGCATTTTACTTAATAAATGGATAAGAGGATATGCAAAATAATCATAGTTCCCAATTTTGTATTAGATTTAAACAATTTGATTTACTTCATTCTAAGTCATTTTTTGCATTAGTCTATGTAGTCATGTTTTTAATTCTATTACTACTGACATCATAATTTCATTGAAAGTGTATTTGACCCAATGGTATTTTAAATAAATTATATTCAAACTTCATACTCGTACGTTTAAGGAAATTCTCTGCTTATTACACGTTTTTTTCTGGGTGTACAAAAAATATTCAATATTGACGATATTGAATGCTCTGGCAAATCTAACGGTACTCATTACAACCAATAGCGCTAACGGTAACTGCTCCTAAATTACGGCAAAGCGAAATTCCTGTAGTGAGTCCTATTTAGTTGTGAACAGACTGGATGGAGCTGCTGGCAAAGTTTACCATTTTCAAGACAAATTCACCATTTGCTCAACACAAATTAACTATACATCAAATGAAATTAACGATCTCGTAAATGAAATGAACGCTTTAACAAGACAAATTAACGGTTTGGCAATGGCAAGTGATTTGCTAAATGATTAATTTGACTTGTTAAAGCGTAAATTTGCGATATCGTTAATTTCTTTAGTTAATGCGTTAATTTCCTTTGCGAAATCGTTAATTTCGTCTGAAGTATAGTTAATTTTGTGTTGAGAAAAAGGTGAATTTGTCTTGAAAATGGTACCCAACGCTCAGCTTAAGGAATTGTCGCATCGCAATGCTCAATAATTCTGTAATAATTAGTTGAAGAACACTTCCAAGCCTTGAAGCGCAAAGCTCTTCTCACTTTGAGCTTCAACGCTCATAAGCTCACAAGTACTCATGTACAAAGATGACGGGAAAATTGTAAATTATTGTCGGTGGATTAAGAAATTAAATTTAAAGTTTTCCGCCAATCTTTCTCGGGCTTTCCGCAAAACTTGGCTTACATTTAATTTTTTAGCTAAATACACCGATCATTTGGCCAAATGAAATAAAAGAAAATTTTACATATGAGTATGTATTGCCTTTAATCAAAACGTCTAAAATTATTTAACCCTAAAATATTCACCATTTTGCAATACATTTTACTACCAGATATTATCCAACTAACATCTTACAGCTGCGCTCGTGTTTATATCTATGAAAAATTCAAAACTATTTTATCCATAAATTTCAGCCAAAACTTTACATACTTGCAAAAAATCGCCCAAGCGCATTTTATCCAACCACCCGAAAAAAATACGCTCTTTCCAAATTAGTAGCGATTTGTTCACTGATAACTACATACTATTGTACATATGTAGTACCACTTACTGCACAGAAAATTGTTCAATTGTTGCAATTATCAAAAATAAACGCGTATAAATTATACGCGAAAAATACGAAGATTTTCAGCATTCAGACTACATTTAAAGACTTATGAAATATACTAATTTACGCTTGAGGCACTGCAATTTGATTATGTTGTTTATTTTTTCGGGATGACTCTATGTCGATCTAGGGGTATGTCTCTATCTATTAGTAGAGTGATGTGTTCCGTCAAACGTCCTGAGGCACGTGAGTTAAGATGAAAATAATGGTTTGCCGAAAAAAATGTTGTTTCGAATTGAATAAGATTATGTTTGAAACAAATTTAAGAATTTTATTTGTTGATGGTCATGTAATACATATCAGCTACAATGCAGAAATTGATAATGATTTGGAAATTTTCGATGTTACACAATTTTCGTAATAATGATACTTTATTGTAATTTGGAAAGCGTAAAATGTGTTTCGAGCTATTTATAATGTTGAGCAATTGTTGGAAAAAAAAGACATTATGATTGGATTTTCGTAATTTTAGCCATCAAATTATTTTGAATGCCTGTATTTATTGTTTAGAAGAAATATCCGCAAAGTTCCATAACTTTTTCGCCTTTTTATGAATTGACCTAATAGCCGAAAACTGTTTGCCATTAAACAACAAAATAGGATCATGTCCTTGAAATATGGCTAGTCCCTAAGTCAATTTCACCATGACCCAAAATTTTACTGCCTACCAAAACCATTATCAATCAACTCTGAACCAAATCGTTCAACCTCAATTCAATTGACCCTATACCAACAATAATAATAAAATTCAACAAAACTGAACACATGCACATTCATTTTGATTTAGTTTAATTGAAATTGCCAATTTTTTGCTCATCGTTGTCGTTTCTGCACTGTCAGCAATCAATTAAACATATTACATATAAAGCATCACAGTAGCAGCACACATGCGCCATCCTGTTGAATTTATGTTTTGCGAGCAAAATGACGAATAAATCATTTGAGCCAATCTCTTCAATTTTATCAACGGACGAAAAATATTTGCATAAGAAGTTGATTGAATTATGCAAAAGAATAGTCAGACGACGAACGAACACAGAATCGGGTGATGATATTCAAGGGTAGGAGGATGCTGGGCGAAAGTGCATAAATGTGGAAATGGTTCTAAACCTACAAAAAAAAGACCTCGAAAATGTTAACAACATCAGTCAAAATAATTTGCCTTGTACTAAAATTTTGTCCATACCCAAATCGATTGAATTCAACTATGATTCAATTTAAATTCAACTTCAACTTTGTCCCACATTTTCTACAACTGAGAATGAAAGCATCATCTCAACTTGTAATTAGTGATCAAGAAGTTGATTGAATGATGATCAAGAAGTTGATCAGACGTCGAACTACAAAATCGGATGATCTGATTCTAACAAAATCGGATGATCTGATTCTATTGAATGCTGGTCAAAAGTGCATCTATGTTGGGTTGAAATGGTACTATACGAAGATAAAGCCTCGGAAATGTTAACGACACATATCCAAATAATTTGTTCCGCATTTAGCTTAATAAAGTTGTTGCCGTGCCTAAATCTATTGAATTCAATTCTCATTCAATTTAAATTCAACTTCAAGTCTGTCCCACATTTTCTCCACCACGAAGTGAAAGCAACATCTCAACTTGTAATTGAGGATGAAGAAATTGACTGAATTATGCAAAAAAAAGATGGCCAGACGTCGAACAACAAAATTTGATGATATTCTATAGGGTAGGTGGATGTTGAGCGAGAGCGAAGCAACTATGCAATTTGCAACCATGCAGACGTTAAAGCAGAGGATGCAGAATTTCCGACTCCAGTCTATACAATTTGCGTATTTCTTTTTAAAAAATCTCATTCAAATTGAAGCCATTCAATTCTTATTCAATTTGAGTTCAACTTTTTATCTGTTCGATATTTTTTTTTAACAAAAAACGAGATTAAGAATTTATTGAATATAAATGTAACACTACCGACTCTAGTCTATTCAATTTGTGTGGTTTCTCTCATTCAAGTTGAATCCATTCAATTCTCATTCAATTTAAATTCAACTTTTAATCTGTCCCTCATGGTACCAACAAATACTAATGAAACCGCTACCTTGACTTTTCCTGTCTGAAAAAAATTGTAATTAAAAAAGTATAATATAAGTCAAACTAATTTGTTGTTTCCCTGTTCTCTTTTCAGAATGAGCCGATCATCGCATCATCATCATCATCACCACCACCGACCCACGATGCAGCAACAGACGCAAGAACAAATGATGGCCGATCACGATGCGGCCGCACTGGCCACCGAAATATTCGATCATTTCTGTGCGGCCATAACGATGCGTCAAATCCTAGGACTCTATCGAAATATGTGCGATGCAATAAATCTACGACCGGGTCCGCTCAACGATTTCTATCCCAAACTCAAATCCAAGGTGCGCAGTTGGAAGGCACAAGCCCTTTGGAAAAAGTTCGATACCCGCGCCTCGCATCGTGCCTACAGTAAAGGCAGTGCCTGTTCGGGCACCCGGGTCCTAGTCATTGGAGCCGGACCGTGTGGCCTGCGCACAGCCATCGAAGCCCAGTTGCTCGGCGCGAAAGTAGTCGTCGTGGAAAAGCGTGATAGAATATCACGCAACAATGTCCTACACTTGTGGCCTTTCCTGATAACAGATTTGCGAAATTTGGGAGCGAAAAAATTCTACGGTAAATTTTGTGCCGGCTCGATTGATCACATTTCAATCAGGCAGCTTCAATGCATATTGCTCAAAGTGGCACTTCTGCTCGGCGTGGAAGTGCACGAAGGTGTGTCCTTTATCAATACAATGGAACCCAGTGACGGATTGGGCTGGCGAGCACAAGTCTCGCCAGAAGATCATGCCGTCTCGCATTACGAATTCGATGTCCTGATCGGAGCCGACGGCAAACGAAACACATTGGAGAGTTTTCGTCGCAAAGAGTTTCGCGGCAAATTGGCCATTGCCATTACGGCGAATTTTATCAATAAGAAAACCGAGGCGGAGGCTAAAGTTGAGGAGATTAGCGGTGTGGCGTTCATTTTCAATCAGTCCTTTTTCAAGGAATTGTATCAAACGACCGGAATTGATTTGGAAAATATCGTCTACTACAAAGACGAGACTCACTATTTTGTGATGACTGCCAAGAAACACAGTTTGATCGATAAGGGTGTGATAATACAGGATTTTGCCGATCCGGCAGAATTGTTGGCCGCCGCGAATGTTAATACGGAAAAATTGTTGGACTATGCCAAAGAGGCGGCGAATTTTTCGACAAAATATCAAATGCCTAATTTGGAGTTTGCGGTTAATCATTATGGTAAACCGGATGTGGCCATGTTTGATTTTACGTCGATGTTTGCCGCGGAGGCGTCGTCGAGGGTGATAGTAAGTATTACGAATTTATTTTAAAATTTGCACCTAATAATATCGTTCCAATTCGTTCAGGTTCGTAAAAACTATAGACTGTTACAATGCTTAGTAGGCGATAGTTTGTTAGAACCATTCTGGCCGACAGGATCAGGCTGTGCACGTGGTTTCCTGTCGAGCATGGATGCGGCCTATGCGATAAAATTGTGGTCGAATCAGCGGAATAGTATTTTAGGTGTACTCGCTCAACGTGAAAGTATTTATAGGTGAGATCCTTGAATTTTTTCTCCCAACCATAGTCTTGGAAACTCATTTTTTCCTATTTTGTTTTTATGCACAGATTACTAGCACAAACAACACCGGAAAATTTACAACGTGATATCGGTGCCTATACGGTTGAGCCAGCCACGCGTTATCCAAATTTGAATAAGTCAACGGTGAATGTGTGGCAAGTTAAACACTTGTTGGATACCGACGATGCCACATTGTACGAACAGACGTTTATGGATACGAACATATTGACGCTGGCACCCGAAACGCCAGTACGAAGAAAACGTCGTACCGGAGGTGAGTGTGATTGGTGTACAGTTGGATTGTGCAGTAGCCTGCGTTTACTAACCACATCAACGTTTTGTTAGATTTAAGTATGTAGTGGTAGGACTAGCTATTACTAACATATAAAATAAATAAAATATTTTAGTCGATAATTTAAATAAATTTGGAAGAAATCAATGAATATGACACCCAGAATAGAATGAAGGGAGAAGAAATTAAGTTCAAAACAAGAGTTTTCAATGATTCATTATTTTGTTCTGTTGTATAAAATAAAGCATGACAAAAACTGGGCGTAAACCTGTTTAATGCACTCCTGGTTAAAGTAAAGTAATTTAGAACTCACTTGCAAGGACATTGGCCAGAAAGCATGTTTAATAAAAAAACGTCGAAAACTAGTATGCAAGTGTACCCAATACCGATTTAGTCAAGACTGTCTAGCTCAGTTGGCATAGAAAACATCGATCTCCGATCCCATATCGTGCAGCCATACATCGTAGTAGTAGTGTGAGCTTTTTCTCACTTCCAAAAATTATGTACGGCTATGACCTGGCTATGGATAGATGATGCGGTTCCCCAATTCGTCTTCCTAATAAAGGCGCTCTACTCTTCCCTTTTTATCAGCCAGATTACTATAATACCTCTTCCATCATCATGTGACATTCAAATTATGTATGCCGCATCGTCGTGTTTTCTCAGCTCTCGTCGACCACTGACTCCTGCCAAAAGGCCAGTCAGCAATGAATGTCTTCTCCTTCATAAAACATGCTTGGCCCGTCATCGTTTCTCAGACCAACAATGTGGCTCGCGTAAAAATTAAGTTGACACCCTCTGAATTTTAACTTTTTTCAAAGTAAAAAAAATTGTGAAAAACTTATTGCCTAAATGTTCGCTTTCGGAGCAAAGAAGGATTTTTCCCTGACTCGCCCACTGTACTTGTAGCTGTTGTAAGCCACTACATTAAATTACCATAGAAATTCTATCACAGGCAAGGGTTGCAAATGAGAATCAGTATAGGAATTTCTTTTTGATTTCGAATGTACCGTTATCTTGCTTGCTATTGAATGGTTCTCATTCTCTTTCATCGGTAAGTAGCTCTACCTGGCTAACGCAACGATATATTAAGTTCGGCCAGCATTAAGTGATGATACTAACGTATAAATGGACTATCGAAAAGTGAAGCTTTGTAACAGTCTTTTCTTATGAGGCCGGTACGCGTTTCTTATATTGCTAATAAATATGTAAATTGGTAATTGGTAATGGTAGTCTGGCTGGTCTAGCGGTTAGTGCGCGCACCTTCAGTGCACAGAGTCATGAGTTCGAATCTCACCGTGTTCCATGGTGTTTTTCGAACTCACGACCTTGTGACGGACTATGATCTCACTCAGATGTTAAACGAGTACCCATTTGTGGGGATAAATAACACTGCTGAGCGTGATGCTGATCTCATTACCTCAACAAAAAAGCAGATAAGATCTTGGAAATAGGATGTCACTAACACATCCTGCGGCCTTAGTCCAATGTTGGATTGTCGCGCCTGTTATTTATTTATTTAATTGGTAATAATTATTTCATTTAAAACTTCAAGTGACCTGTAGGTGTTGAGTGAATTTCTATTCGTGAAGGAGGAAGGGATAAGAGGGGCACTGCCTAGAGAATACGCTATGTGCCCTTGTGGGATAAGTGCAAGAACTTTAAACATAAATAAATCCGAGTATGCCAGTTTATACGGGTAACACATAACTGGATATAGTCCATCTCCATAGGATACGAGTCCTTTTTCCATCGACATACGGACGTAAATTCCTTCTTCGATTATACCTACTACTAGACCGCCGCTCCGCCTGTAGACCGGTAGCTGTGTTATTAATCTTCACGGTACTATTAGGCTTTGTGCACACTTCACAATTGGCGCCCAGCGTGATCCTTTTTGGACGTTTTCTATCCTTTTTTCAATTTAGGAGGAAGACCTTCATATAGGGGAAGGTCAGGCAGCCTATCTGACAACACTAAAGTGTTATTTACTGCCTTTCAGCTCCGTGGGTAGCATCTGCGACGTACTTTTTTTGTTGATAATGGCGCTGTCAAAACAATCTGCAATATTGGTGGCTTAACTTTGATTTGCCAGCAATAACATAGTCAGGGACGTAGCTAAGGGGGGGGGGGGGGGTATGGGGGGTGTCTCACCCCCCTAACATTTCCAATTTTCATCCGCAGTCGGCAAATTTGACCTCAGTGGGAATATGTAGGATTGCGATTTTCGGCATTAATAAATTTACAAAAGAATACCTGTCGATGTTTAAGGATATAAACATTTGAAAGTTACAATACTAAAAGAGTGTAAGTACCTTATTAACAGAGGTATTCGGCATGAAAACATAAAACTCATGTTTAAATTGAAAAATTTGACTAAAAATTTTGAAGTGAAACTCATTCGCAGTACAATAAAGTCTTTTAAAGACATTAACAACGACAGCGAAATCAATGCGTTAGTTCAACTATGATTTTCGTAAAAAAATTAGATATTGACCCTGACTCTGGCTACAAAAAACAACCCCGAACTCGTCGTGCTCTGAAAAAAAATTGAGACGAATCATCTCAAACTACAGCCGAATTAGACTTGCAACATTTTACCGAAAAGAGTCCAAAATCCTTCTTGACGTTTTTATCTCGAAGTCCACAGAAGAATCGTAAAAAACAGCTAAACTGCTCCAACCATTTCAAGACATATTTCAAATTTCGGCCGACAGGAATGCATTCATGCTGAAATTCAAATTCTTCTTGATAATTGCTTCGAGTGTCAAAATTTTAGGATGATAGCGAGAGAGGCTTTCAAACTAAGGACTGAAAGCTTACAAGGTTATTCAGCTTATTTTGACATGTCCAGTGACCTTAGCTTCGAGTGAGCGATAATTTAGTAAATTATGACTAATAATCAACAATTCGCTGCTAATGTTTTCTGCAAAGGATATTGTCGATAAAATGGATTTACATCGAATTGTGGAGCGATGGTCCAAAATTAAGTTATGGCGGGTCACAACTTAACTGGTTGATTCAAATTTCGTGTTTTTATCTTTGTATTTTTCGATGTTTGAACGCTCAAAAAATATATCATGATTAGAGGTACGGAAATTTCGCAAATAAAAAACAGGAATTTCACATAAACTAATTTTGGATATTAGAAATTTCGCTGAAATTCGCATAAACACCTAGTTTTGTAAATTTTACTTGTAGTTATTTTAATTTTCTATAACTCTATAGAAATTATGTAGATTCACAGTTAAACAACTGTTCAAGACTCGCGTTGCGCAACAAAACGTCTGCTAACTGCATCAACGAATTCAGGCAACACACGTAGATACTAGTCGACAAGACCACTCCTCAAGGAGTTACAGTAACGGCAAAACTAGAAACTGCGGCATATGCCGCTAATATCGTTACGCTTTTATCTTTATATAAAGTTCATTGCGATTTCGGGGCCCGCCGAACCAAGAGAAAAAAAAACGCATTGCAGAAAGCAAAGTTCATTCATCAAACCTACAACTAAAGAGGTTTTTCGGTGTTCGGCAAGCCATCTTGCTCATGATTCAGCGAATTCTCTGCATTTAACAATGGGTACGGTTCCCATATGTTCCCACAACATGTTGTCCATTCTGATCTTCTAACTGCGATTTTACGAGTAAGAAATGATCTCCGGAACTTTTCGTTTACATATTCCACATGTTGTGGGAACATATGCGACCGGTGCGTTTCAGAACTGCACCCAATTTCTCTATTCTTATTAACGGAAAACGTCAGAAAAAAAATCTGAGATGAAAAATTATCTCCAATAATTGACATTTTTGGACACAAATAAAAGTCCAAATTAGATCATTTCGCATTTATTCGCATAAATGAGCAATGTTTGCCGAAATTCGCATCTCGTTATTTCGTAAAAACGAAATTTCCGTACCCCTAATTATAATTGGTGAATTTTCAAAAAAGTAGTCGGCAAATTTTACTTTTCACCCCCCTAACAAATGTGTGCTCGGTACGTCCCTGAACATAGTACATACATGTCTCATGCACCCTCTTCCACTGCAGAACAGCAAAAACATTTCGTCATCCATCAAACATCCATTCGCAAGTACTCCCGTACCCACCTTCTTCCTTACTTCTTATACCGCTCCTTGGTATGACCTGGGGTGTAGCCACGTGGCGAGTTCTGGCGATAATGTTTCAGTCTCAGCTCCCGTACCCACCATGTTCGGTGAAAACAGTGTATGAGGTATGTTGAGAATACTCTTCCGGTGATGGGAGCCAGCAAGATTCTCGCAAGGAACCCACCTCTAATGCTTGGGTTGAGAAATAAGCTCTTTATGCCTCTCCGGATCCCGTGCTACTAAAATGCTTTGGTGAACATTTCACAGTGCCAATGGTGTACACTACCACATTTCCTGTAACCCAGTCATTCTATAACTCGGCAAAGCTTCGTAAGGAAGTTCTAGCTAATGTGCACAGGTAGCAGACTTTCATCTACGTCCTGTGACCTCTGTAACTCGTTGCATTGACGACATATAGGCATTCATCCGTGCCTCGCAACATAATTAAGGAGACTTAGTTCACGACAAGCTCCATAAAAACTTCACAAATGGACCTGCTAACTGCAATCTATCTGTTTTATGATCGCAGCCCAAGAGGTTATCCGAGATTGTGTCACATGCCTTCCCTTCTGATATGATATAACACCCCCCCCCCTTCGATGATGATGATTTAGTTGTTTCAACGTGCAAGATTTCTGGTGCATGGGCGTCGCATCTCGATATAACTCTGTAAGAAAACAATTACAGTGGATCTGGCAGTGCGTACTGCGACCCCGTCTTGCTTAAAGTTTGTCCTCTCAGTTCAATTGGAATAACTGAAGGAATCCATCCGCGAAGAGATTGGGCGATGAATTGAAAAACACCGCCAAAAGTTGAGTGACGTAAACTAGCACCATTCGTTCGCTCCAGTCTTTTAGAGAAGACTTTTCCTAAATCCTTATTTGCCTAGAGTGTTCAAGTCGGAAGAAAAAAATGTTTTTGCTTTTAACAATTTTTTGTAAGGTTCCCCAACCTACATATAATATTTTTGATATTTTATGAACATTGAGAACAAGTTCCATCCTAAAAACTGTACCCTGACATCCGCGCCTTCAACATTCGCGATGGTTTCGTGGAACCCATCCCTCGCGAATGTCAGGTTTTCACTGTATCTGCAAATGTTGGACATGTTTCGCATCCACCAGATTTCCTTTGGAGCTAGGGCATCCTCGCAAGTCGCCCAGCTAAAAGCGATGCAAATATGCATGGCCGATATCATCCAAACCTGTTAAAAATTAGGTCGTATAATATTCACCCATCCGTGTTCATCGTTAAGGCCACATCCGATAAGGATCTGTTATCACCATTCAGAATCAAGTTTTCCTTTATTTCTAACCCTCGGATTCATGTCCATTGTAACGTCCTGTCGGCTGCTCTACAGTCGCTCTGTTCTCATCCAGCAGGATCTCCAAAGGCATCATTGCAACTGCCAGATAGGTGAATTGTCATGATAGACCGCGCTTAGAGGTGCTATGTTGTTCCGAATCCTAAAAGTATCCTAACCGAAATGTAATTGCCTCGTTCGCGTACATTTTGACCAATTGTAAAACCTATAGCAATATAAATGATATTCCACAGAAATGGGCCAATAACAGCACAAGCCTCCTTCAACATTATTTTTTTCCAACATGGACATTTCCTTCTAGAGTACCGCTTGATCCACTTGAGTAAACTGACGTGATGGGCCTAGGCTGGCCCCAGGCCATATAATCCATTTCCAGGGTATACTAGCTACTTGGTAGTAGAGATGTCAAAAAAGTAACTACCCGCTACTTAAGTAGTCGTTACTAAAAAGTATCGGAAGTAACGACTACTGAGTGCAAAAAGTAGTCGTTACATATGTACCGAACAACAAACAAAGCAATCTCGTATGTACCTGTATGTACTCAGGCAGAAACACAAGAAACGAGCATACCAAGTAGTATACAGTCTAATATCTAATCATTACGGTTATCGCTAACATCCCTGTGAGCTACACGGGGTAGATGCTCTCTTAGAGAATGCTGTTGCGAGTCCAGCGATACCTTGATCGTGTCGATCGGGTCAAGGATTCCAAAGATATCGGAAGTAGTAGGAAGCTGATTGTGAAATTGCTGTGGGCAATATCCAGTTTGACAGTTGACAGTTATCTCTAACCCCCCTGTGCACTGACCGAAAAAGAGGATCCATCAACTCGTTAGACAATTTTGTGGTGAGTCTAGCAACACCCCGACCGTGTCGCTCCCCCAAAGGATTGCAGAGATATTGAGGGATTTTCGCAAGAATACGAAGTCGATCTCAAGTTGTGCCAATATGCAGTTTGACAGTTATGTATTTCTCACCCCCTTGTGTACTGACCGAAAAAGAGGATCCATCAAACCGTTAGACAATTTTGTAGCGAGTCCAGCGCCACCTCGATCGTGTCGCCACGCCAAAGGATTGCAAAGATATCGACGGATCTCCGAAAGATTACGCGGTTTCGTTCATAGTTTGCGATAGGAAATCGTGCTGGCTCGATACTTGCGCACTGCGCTTCTACCTGAGAGTAGATAAATCATACCATGCGTGCAGACCGAGTAATCGAGCAGTCCGAGTTATCGAGCAGACCGAGTAGTAGGTAGAAGCGCAGTGCGCAAGTATCGAGCCAGCACGATTTCCTATCGCATAATCGTGCTATTAATGAACGAAACGATTGACCTCGTATTCTTTCGGAAATCCGTCGATATCTCTGCAATCCTTTAACGTGGCGACACGATAGAGGTGTCGTTGGACTCACCACGAAATTGCCTAATGGGTCGACGGATCCTCTTTATCGGTCAGTGCACAGGGGGGTCAGAAATAACTGTCAAACTCGATATTGGCACATAGCAATTGCACAATCAGCTTCGTACTACTTCCGAAATCCGACGATATCTTTGGAATCCTTGAGCCGATCGACACGATCAAGGTGTCGCTGGACTCGCAACAAAATTCTCTAAAGGAGCATTTATCCCGCGCAGCTCAAAGGGGTGTCAGGGATAACCGTCAAAGTACAATAATTCACAAAACGCCCCTCTTGTCAACCTAGATGTTGGCCACAACAATTTTAAGATCGACTTGGTATTCGTGCGGAATTACCTCGATATATCTCTGCAATCATTTGGGGGGGGGGGGGGGGGGGTACATGATCGAGGTGATGCTTGACTCGGCACAAAATTGCCTAAAAGGTATCGAAGCCTGTTTCCCGATTAGTTCACAGGGTGGTAAGAGATAACCGTCTACCCGAATATCGGCAACAGCAATTCCACAGTCAACTTCGTACTACTTCGGAGATCCGTCGATATCTCTGCAATGCTTTGGTGGAGCGACACGAGCGATGTCAGCGGATTCCCCACACAATTGCCTAGAGTTGTCGAAGCCTATTACCCGTTAGTGCAGTCAGAGATAACCGACAGCCAAGATGCTGACCACAGCAATTGACGATTAACTTCGTACCATGCACATTAGAAAATGGTCGCTATCTCTACAATTTGCGGCCGAGCGATACGATTGGGTTTCCGCCTGTCTCGCATATTTAATATTGTGTAAAACAGTGCAAAAGGTGAGTACAAGTCCTCCTAAGATCTCTATACTATGTCGGCGACGAACCGTGAATAAGAGGACTATCGCATTCGAGTCGGTTGTCGTTGTAGTTTTTTATGTGTTTCTTTAAAAGCAACGATTACTAAGTAACGATTACAAAGAACCAGGGATTTGGAGCGACACTTTTTTTCGCTCCGCTCCGCTCCCGCTCCGACCAATTCGAAACCGCTCCGCTCCAGCGCTCCGCTCCGCTCCATTACAAACATACAACAAAACTTCATTGTTTTTAGTAAATATTTATAATTTTCCGCGAATTCATCAATGCAACTTATATCTTCTTACGTATTATAGAATATGGCTTAAAAGGTGCGTTTTATTCGATCAAGTACAGAACAGGATAGCACCAATTTCGTACAAATTTGAACATAAAATTGAGTTGTTCTAGATAGGGTGTCCGGAAACTAAACTATCGCATAAGCGCACCGAAATATGATTAGATTATTAATGTCATTTCCAGCAAAATAGGTGTACCGGGAATATCCCGAATTCTTAACTCCTTAGCTACCAAAAGCATTTAAAGATTTCACAAAAATGCTACCACTAAGACCTCCGTCGGAAAAAAAATGTATATGAAGTAAGATCACAAAATGTTGTCTTTGAAGCTTTTTTACACAGCTTAAACTGCATATCCAATTTTATTGGGTTTATTCTTAGGAAAAATTGTTGGCCACGACCGAAAGAAAATATGTAGGTAATATGAGTATTAAATTTTTGAAAAATCTTTAAATGTCTGTGGTAGCTGAAGAACTAATAATTCGGGCTTTTTGTACTCCTTTTTGCTGGAAATATCACCAGGAATCAAATTTAGGTGCCTTTATGCAATAGTTTTCGGACATCCCGTATGTAAAATTGTTATGGAAGCTGTCCTGTACTCCATTCAATAAAATGCACCTAATAACTAATTTAAATTAAAACGGGCGTTTCATTCAGCGAGTACAGGACAGGACTTTTCTGTCATGGATGATCTTGAATTTTTTAATAATGAAGAGTGATGATTATGATGACTAAACGCAAAACCTCTTTTATCACAATGAATTTCACAATAATCCGAAATTTTGCAAGTCTCTCAACGAATTCTCCGCCTTTAAATCGTCCAAAATCATCAAATAGTGCCATAAAATGAAAAATTTCGTCGAAAAAATTAAAGTTTTTATCTCGAAATTTTCTTGGTTTTTTACTTCGGAGCGGAGCGGAGTGGAGCGACTTTCAAAGCAAAAATCGCTCCGCTCCAGCCTGCCGAATACCGCTCCACGCTCCGCTCTTTCGCTCCGAAATTTAGGGTCGCTCCGCTCCGCTCCATCGCTCCGCTCCGCTCCGCTCCAAATCCCTGCAAAGAACGATTACTCAAAACAAATGTAACGATTATAACCGATTACTGAAATGTAACTAAAGTTGACATCACTGCTTGGTAGTGACTTCTTATTTATTTATGGCTGATGTAACATGTGAGCTGAGCATACGTTTCAGCATATCAAAGATTTTTCGAGGCTCAGCATATGCTTCGCATGGTTGCAAGCCGATACGCTCTGCCTCTTCGTAATGTATGCCCACATCAGCGGATATCAACATACGTATCAAAAAAAAAAACAGATATCGACTAGTAGTCATTTAGTTAGTGGCCATTACGCACCAAGACGTCGCACATGGACGCTTATAAGACCGGGCCAAACGGTGGTCATCGGTCACATCCACCGATCCCAGCGAAATGTTCGGGTAGTGAGCCTCATCATCTAATGCCTCTCCATGGCGTTCAGTCGCCTCGTCGTACGCACATCGCCCGTCTTGGTTATTTTTCTCATTGCCGAGATAAATGTGTTGTTTTTGTTTGCTGAATTGGAATTATTATTTAATATTATTAAGTTTATTATTCAGAAGAAGATGATAAGAAATATTGTTATCCTAGAATAAGAAACTAACAGTCCGACTAGGAAGTGATATTGCTGACAACCGTATCACACTCCGAATTCAAGTTGTCTTTGTAACGTTGATGACTACACACGGTAGTCATCAACGCACCATGCTCCACTAGGAGTTACGGTAGTCAAGAGAGAGAGAGATTATTTTTTAACCGGATCCATTTTCTATAGTCTCCACCATTCCCACTGATATCACGAGAATAAATTAAGGTGGTAAACTGCAGTCTGTCAGACTCTGTCGCTTGAAAATGACAATATGCCTGTGTATCTGATTGCACTTTAATATTTTTCTAGATTTTGAAAATTTTACTAAATTATTTTATTTTATCTTACGGAAATTCTGTTATTTGTTAAAACATTTGACGAAAACAAAAAAGTAAATAAATTCGAAATATAATTTTTACCTATCATAATTTCTAGATACACTGCCTCTTAGCACAGTACTTTTACGCTGGATAAAAGCCCAGCTACAGTCACATGAATTTGCTCAGGATTTGAACGAACTGTCGGAATGTTTTACCGGCGGCAAAGTGCTTTGTACACTAATAAATAGGTGAGTCAATACACATTTACACAACATTAATTGTTGCTCTTATTCATTCTGCAAACGATAATGACGGCAATAAATAAATGATGACAACAATGCCGCTTTAATTAATGCAATTCATATTTTTATTATCTGTCTTATTTTCAATCCTAACAATCAACATTTCATCATTTTTTTTTTTCCAGATACCGTCCCGATCTAGTCGACTTGAACACTATCAAAGACTATAGTGTCAAAGAGCGTAATGAATTGGCATTTAAAATACTCGAAACCGAGTTGGGCATACCGCGTGTTATGCCCGCGAAGGATTCACTGAATTTGGAAAATGTTGAGACGAAAATTTGGCTCAACTATTTGGAGCAAATATGTGAAGTGTTTCGTGGTGAAATACCGCATGTTAAACATCCAAAGTTGGTAAGTGCCACCGTCATCACACTACTATTTCTGCATACAACTATGTATGTACATACATACATCTGTTGTATTCTGAGGCTTGTAAACTCTTGTATACATATACGTAAAATTTATTGAATTGCATTGCATTGTATTATTAATAATGAGGGTTGGTTTTCTTCTGTTTTAGGACTTTTTCGAACTTAAGGAACGTACGGCGAAAAACAATGCACCGGATTTCTCTCATTTGTTTAAAGCCAATGCTAAAAAAGCCAAATCACCGATGCAGGACATTGATATGGTACAAACAGTGCATCGTCGTAGTATACTGGATGAGGAGCGAATACGTCGACAACGTAAATATGGTCCTGATTTTCATCCAGGTGGGTAATATGTATACATCTTAATTTTTGCTATAACGGATTAGGAAAATCTCTTACGGGATATTTGAATCTCCGCGTCGACATTCAAGAGTGTTTTTGGTCCAATTGAGTCGCATACTACAAGTATAAGCGTGTACGAAAAGTCATTGAAGGCTTTGTTTAGAAAATAAACAAAAATTCGTAACCATGACCTTGTGCTTCAAAGGCGAGGGCACACCGACCAGGCTACTCGACATTTATATTGAAAGACTATTTTTCTTTGTCTTTCAGTTCAAACCGATACTACACGTCGCGCAAAGAAACGTCGTAGTCAAGAGAAGACAACTGGTGGAAATATTGTAAGTTTTTTCCGATCTATTCGAAATTTTTTATTTTGCGTTTCGAAGAAAAAAGAGGAGAAGTCTGAGAGTTATTAGAAATTATCATTAAAAATACAGGAATTATTTTCATTTTTTTTTTATTATTATTCTTTAAATTATTTTATTTATTCATTATTTAAAAATTTAAAATGTATATTGTTAAGAATATGAAATACGGAAGAATTGAAGGGTTATGATTGTACGTTTTTTTTTAGATGTATGAAAGAATTTATAAATGAGTCAAATACACGATTGGATCTTTTCTTAGTAGATAGAATCGTGATGTATGTTTGTGTGTGTGGAAATGTCATATTTTTAAGTGAAAGGTAATAATGTAAGAAATATACACTGCCTGTCACAACTATAGCCGCACCATTCAACAAAATAATCCTTGGAAGTTGAAAGACAATACAGTAATTCCACATACTATAAACTAAAGGGATATTGAAAAGACAAATAATATCACAAGAATTTTCCTTTTATTTCAAACCGTTATTCTTCTATAAAGGAAAATCTGAAATTCCAGTCTTTCATAACTATAGCCGCACTTGGAATTAGTATGGCAAAAACTGATTAAAAAGGGGAAATTTAAGAAGTAAATAACCGAAAAAATCTTTTTTAAATAAAATTGACTCTTAGAGATTATATTATTTATTTTTCAATAAATAATTATAACGGTTTTTCGTGTTTTTTGCTTATTGACCTCTCAGTAACGATATCCGTTTCTTTTACATAGAAAACTCTTCCAAATTGTGTTTTTGTTTATGAATTTTACGTAATAATGTTTCTCAAAGATTATCTGTTTTCTGTCTACTTTAGATAAAGGATGTTAGGCCACCTTCGTAACATTTCTTACATTTGAAGCTCCTTGAAGTGTAATGATTGGTGGGAGATGAAGTAACCTCTTGCTACAACATCCGTTATGTGCAACGTCTTCTGTATTAAAACGAAAACAGTTTATGATCAGGATATCCAGAGAAGTTTTTACTCTATTAGAAGTGGTAACATCAACTTTTAAATACATAAACAAACCAGCTTAACACTATTAAGGAACTCTGTCTAAAATTTGTATTGAGATCTATGAAAATCCAGCAAGTGCTCATTAAAATTATTGGCCAGGATAGTCTACCAATAGAACACTTGATTTCGTTACTTTCAGCATAGGAAATATTTTGTAGGATTGTCCTGATAATAAACTGCTTCAATTTTATAAGGAAGATAGGACACATAACGGATTTTGAGGTAAGAAATTGCATCATCCCTCACCAGTCGTAGTAGTTAAAGTTGGTTCCAATCTTACAACTGTTAGGAAGGGGGCCTCCAATTGATCGAAATTAGACAGGGAACCTTGGAGAAACATTATTACGTAAAATTATAAAAAAAAAACACGATTTCAGAGAGTTTTTTATGTAAAAGCAGCGATTATCGATGCTAAGAAATTAATAAGCAAAAAACTCGAAAAAACTTTTAAAATGATTTCGTGAAAAATAAACAAAACAATCCCTCAGAGTCTATTTTATTCGAAAAGGATCTATCCCGTTATTAATTTCCTCATTTTCCGCTTTTGAATCAGTTTTTGCCATAATAATTCCAAGTGCGGCTATAGTTATGACGGACCGAAAGTTTAGTTTTTCCTTTATAGTGAAATAACGGTTTGGAATAAAAGGAAACTTTTTGTGAAATTATTTGAGTTTTAAATATCCCTTTTGTTTATAGTATATGGAATAACTGTGCTCTCTTTAAATTTCTAAGGATCAGACTGTTTTGTGGTGTGGCTATTGTTGTGACAGGCAGTGTATTGGGTCAGAGTTGAATAGAGTCGGTTATATGGCAAACAAAACAACAGGCAAGTATTAATAACTGCTTCAACTAACGTAGCAAAATGTAGGAAAATAAAACATTTATTTGTTGTTGTTGTTGTAGCGATTCAAGAGATTTTTTCCCCATGAATCGAAGGGATCTTGGCAGCTCTTGGCCGTTTTAACAACTGGTAGGTCCGGGACGATCTACATCGAAGTACCGGCTGCCGTAGGAGCATTTATTATGGACAACACAAACATCCATGGGTCACAGCGGGATTCGAACCCACGCACCGGCAACTCAGAGATAGACATCTCTGCCGAATTTGTTCAGATCTTTTGTCGGCAAACTTGTTAGCCAAAAAATTCCAAATTAAGAATTCTCCGATTATAATACTATTTCTTCGAAGAACAAGTTTGAATTTATGTTGTTATTGGTTGAGAGGAAATTAACGAGAACAGAATAACGGAACATTCTAATATATTCGAAATGCAAATATTCCAAACGTCCATCAGAATTTTTCTGCGGATCGATTTCAACTAACTTTATTTAAGTCCTAATCTCGCGGGGCAACAGTGGCATCAAAACGAAGACTTGTCGAAAAAAGTTTCAGGTCGCATTTGAACGTTATTTTTCAAATAACCAGGATTAGTGCCATTGTAGCACAGTAAGCACTTAATTGCAGGTTCAAATACCACCACACACTAAAAATAACACATATTGCTGCGTTCATTCTTGTTTCTTGTGTTTCTTAATTTTGTACATTATGTTTTATGTTATTGCCCGATGATTTTTTGAAGTAAAATCAGCAGAAAAAATTATGAGTTCCCAATTTCCAGCTGTGGAGCTCCACGTAGTCCAGCGGAAGTGTTCAACACTAGTCCAGTCCATATCATATTCACAGGTCCTCATTAAGAGAGAAAGTTATTGTTTTTCTCAATTATAAAATTTGTGATCAGCTACGTAAATCATTTTGATGATCAATTTTTTTCCGCTCACCGGTTCTGTGAGGTTGCATGTGACATTCTTCGTCCTTCTTCCTGTCTGCATTCCTTGTTGTGCATTGCCCGGCGGTATTAATTGTCAGGGTTTTAATAGGACGCGGCTTCATTGATTTTATTTATAAAAACTGTGTTATAGGAGATGGCTGCTATTGCCAATACGCTAGTTGCGTGACTCTTTCCATGTTATCGCCCGTTTATCGATTAAGTCAGACTACACTGACTCAAAATTGAGGAAAAACGTTGGAGAGACCAAGCGCAAACGTGGTTAATTTTTGCAATTTTTTTTTATGGATTGGGGATCAAAGTGTCCATATCTCCGTTACAGCGGTTCAAAGATACAACCCAAGAAGAAAAAAATTGAAACGGAGAACTAAGCCTGAACGAAGTTATGTAGAACACGTTGGGGGCATCCTCCTAGCTACCTGTGTTCAGAAGCCCATCAAAAATGCGATCCAAGAAAAAAATGCAAAGTGCGGACCAAGTGGACGAGAAAATCGCCGAAAGTCTGATTTTTTTCAACCTCCTAGGACAGGGGTGTCCAACTTAATTTTTACGCGTACCATATTGTTGGTTGTGGCGTTGGTGCGCCAAATTTTTTATGAAGGAAAAGACATTATTTCATGCCTGTTTGTAATGGTACGAAATATTTTCAATTTGATTAAACTCAAATAATTGATATTTTAAATGAGCGTAATGTGAATTGTGGCGGCCTTTTTCATGACAGGCGTTTTTTTGGCTGTCTTGATTAATGGATATCGAAACAGTTATGGCTGGAGAACAGGATGAAGGACCCCCTTTTCGAGATCAGAGTTTGGATTTTGGCATTCACACGACAGGCCGCTGGTTGCCTATCGAAATGCCAATTTTCTCGCCATAGGTCGAGTAAGTTTTTTTTTAATAGAGGGATACATTAGACCAGACCTTGCAATGGGAAAATCTCCCTAATCCAATTTAATAATGGTTAGAAATGCCATCTTTTAAAAATGTTCTTCAAAAATTTAGGAAATTTAGATAAGAAGAAGTCAAATTGCCAAAATTTGGTTGTTCGATCGATTTGGGAAGTCAAAATTGCAACGCTAACATGCATTAAGTTCGGACAAAAAGTGACTGAAAACAGACTAAAATGTGTTTCTGAAGTGGTGTGAAACAAACACTTGCACCAATAAAGCAGTGATTCTCTCACCAAATGCAGAATTTCGGGGTCCTTTATGTTGCTATCGTGGTAGATAACTATAAGGTTCGTTGACAAAACATTTTTTTCTGAACCGATCTAGGGACAAAACCATTTTACACAGGAACTTAATATTTGCTTCGCTTCTTTTCATTCTCAACTCTGATCCAATACTAACCACAAAGAAAAATGAAAATATTCGCGATGACCATCCTGAACCATACACAATTGCAATACAGGCAAATTAAATCTTGAAATTTTCCACCCCGAATTCAGGAAGAACGCCAAAAACGTTTGGCCGACATTGAACAGAACCGTATGGAACGACAGAGTAAACGACGCATGCAACGCTATCAGCAAACACAAAATTTCTATAAAAGTTTGCACATGCTCCAGGCTAACAATCTCCTTCGGGAGAGTGGTGATAGTTCGAGTGCATTCGAGGACTATTCGTTGTACATGTATCGACAGCAGGCTCCCGAATTTAATGATCGCGTAAAAGAGTTGGAACGAAAATTGTTGTATCCTGTAAGAAGGCAAACCAAAAGTCGTTTTATGTGAAGATTGAAATTAACTAAAACAAGATGTGCCTGCACTTCTAACTTTGTGCTATAACAATTTTAACGATCGCGTTTTTGAATTTGATGTTTTCCTCCATGTGCTAATAGCAGTGTGATTTTAAATCAATAATATTGATTTGTAAATTTGCTAATTTTGATTTCCCAAACAACTAAACACACTAAGCCTAGGTTTTTGTTGGAGCTCCTAAATTAGATAGACATAATATACCTTTCACATAGTGACGAGTATAAAAATTTCCATAATCCTCAGAGTGTTGCTTTATTCTAAGATTTACTCATTACATGATTTCTAGGTTAGATTTAAGTCTAAAAAAAATAAAATGCAAAATTCGAAAATGAAAATAATACGTAGCTGAAATACGACTACGAAATACGTAAATGAAAACCATCAATGAATCAATGAGTTGAATCAAAACTTATATCATCGATTCCGGCAAGACAAAATTCATTTGGGGTTGTAATAAACCAATCTCAACATTACAAAATCAATGGATATGTACGAAAAATTAAAGGTAAAATGGAACATTAGGAATTTCATTGAAGAAATTGGTGAAGAACTATCGTTGGAACTCCGTTAAACAGCTTCCGAATGAACTTGAAATTAAGATTGTAAAGTAAGATTTTAAAATATTTTTATTTTTATTTTTCACTAGAATAAGCAGACATTAGTTTGAATTCAGGGAGATCTCGGATCCCAGCTTCACAAACGAGAAATCAATTAACAATATGTTTCACTTGAATAACCAGATTTAAAATCCAATGAATGGTTAATTTTTTATTACAATACGTTTTAAATTATCTAATCATTAAAAAGTGTTTTTGCGATTGTGTGTATGCGTTTTACTTAATGCCTTAAAATTTATCTAATTGCATTCAGCAATTTTTTTTTATGTAATTCTGTTGTTCAATAACATCGATGTCATTTCTATTAAAAAACATTCCCTCTAATACTTCCCCTCTTTTTCCCCACTCCAGGATCGCGAACGTGGCATCCCTTCTGCCCTGCCTCGTGGCGGCACCGCCGACGAACAATTCAGCGATCGTATCAAATCCATGGAACAAAAAATCACATCACGCAACGCCGGCGGTACGGATAAGAAACCAAAAGATCTCTTGCGTGCCATAGGTAAAATCGAGAGTACCGATTGGAATGTACGTGAAATTGAAAAGAAAATTGAACAATCGAAACGCACGGAAATCGGCAAGAGTAAGGAAAAAGTGCCGAAATGGAGTAAGGAACAGTTTTTGGCCCGGCAAAATAAAATGTCGAAACCCGATCGTCAAGAGTCGGTCGAGGAGAAATTCAAAGAAATCGACCAGACACTGAAGAATTTCGATAAACAGCTGAAAGATGGTAATCTGTTGGAAGTGGGTGAACGGGGACGTAATAAGGTGGCTTCGATTGCCGGGCAATTTGTCAAGAAGGATGATAATTCGGATGAGAAGAGTGTGCCTGTGCAAAAATCGGTAGGTTGATTTTGTTTTTGGTTGAAATAAAAAAATGCAACAGCGACCAGTGTAATGCTTGTCGTAGTGGTTCAAGAGATTTTTCTTGAATCGCTAAAACTCTCTTGAACTGAGGGGGTTTGGCATGTATTGACCGTTGTATCAACGGTTAGCCCCGGGACGATCGTACAGCCGTCTGCTCCTTTTTTTTTTTCTTATTTTTCTAGTAGGATTCGAGAAAATTCCCAAATCATACTAGAAAAATAAGAGCTGCGGGCTCTTCGATCGTCCCATAAGAAATTGTAGAAACAGTTATTGAACTGTTGCGCTATTTACTCTATTTTTAATCTTTTATTAAATTTCCGTATGCGTTTTCTTCTCATTTTACAGTCTTCAAAAGTTGGGTTGATTTTCAACAAGCAGAGTGCATCCGAACGATGTCATTTCTGTAATCAAACCGTCTACTTGATGGAGAAGATTTCAACGGAGGGTCTGATTCTGCATCGATCGTGTCTTAAATGTCACCACTGTCACACGAATCTACGTCTAGGCGGATATGCTTTTGATCGTGACGATCCGGTTGGACGTTTCTATTGTACACAACATTTTAGATTGCCTGCCAAGGCAGTGCGTCCTGTTGTTCGGAAATCGATGAAGAATCAACATGTAAGAATTTTCAAGAGAATTTATGAGAGATTTGAAATTTTATTTTTGTTAATTTTATTGCAACAGAAAACCCCCACCGAATCAACGGCTGGCGTCAAACCATCGACAGATGCCTTTAAAACACCCGAACGATTGCGCGGTCGTCCAGAAAATGTTGCACAATTGGATCTGCTTGATCGTGGTCAAACGCCCGAGCGTATTGAATTTGAAAATGCCGACGCCCCGTCGGATGGCGAACCGTCGCAGGAGCATATTATCGATGAAAACGAATGGACGGATCGTAACTTTATCACAGAAAGTGAGGATACTGAATCGAATTTGTCCGATTCAGACTCGTCGGATGATGACTCGGAGTCGGACTATGAGGAGGCGAATGGTTCGCCGTTGGGCGTGCAAACATTACAATTGGCCACGGACTGGATTGGAAAGCAACGTCATTCGTATTTGGACGATGATAGTGATGGTGATTTTTATGATTCCAGTGAAGGAATGTTGGGTAAGTTGATTTGAAATGTATTTTTTTTTTGAATGGATGACAGAGTTTGGGGTACTAGCAATGTTTTCAATATTATTTATATTCACTTAGCCTCTGTAGCGGGTGGCAATTAAAAGGGAACGAACTGGTCTACTTATCGTGAGACTATGCTCGAGGAACTACCCATTTAGCCTAGACAACCAAGCAGGAGCTAGATCACATGATTTATATCATGACTGAAGCTTTCAAAAAAGTAACGATCAAATTATGTACCACGAGAAGAGTGAGGGGAAACTAGAAACCTAATTGGTGGACTCCAGTCATTAATGAATATACAGCCGACAGTACTAAAGTTTTCAATAGGGCAAAAACCTGTGGGGATGAACTCGATTGGCGCATATAGAAATTGTGTCTTAGTAAATATAAAAAAAGAAATGAAGCAGCAAAGCATTCGTCATGGAAACTATTTTGCGAGAAAATGGATAAATTGATAAAGGCAAATGGCTCGTGGACTTCTACAAGCAGGGCATAATTCCCGCGGATATACAACACATGCCTAAAATTGTATACCTCGAGAATAGAGGAAGGTCAGTGGTGTTTATTCCGAAAACGGGAAAATCTTCGCATGTTTATCCTAAGCTTCTTAGACCTATCAGTGTGTCTATCAGCGTGGTTACTGGAAGAAAAGATTTGTGGATACAGCCCTTCACTCTCTTCTACACTCCCTGCATTCCGAAATCTCATAAGTTTTGAAGAGCATATCATGGTAGCTCTTCTGGATAGCGAAGGCGCTTTTAATAACGTAAAACGTATTAACGTAACGTAATTGTACTATTACTGATACACTATCTTGTATGGGAGGAAGCTCTGTCAGCTCATTAAACAAATGCTGGCAGTTTGGTTTATAGCTTCGTCCAGGCGAATATATGTGAGCAGGGGGTACTCCACAAGATGGCGTCCTCTCACCTCTTCTTTGGAATATCATGGCCAATAGGCTGCTCATGGGACCTGGAATCATTACATCCTAATGGTAATTGCCTATGCGGTTGATGTGGCTATTGCTATCTCAGGTAAGCACCCTAATTCCTTTAGTACTGCAAAATGCCTAAAAATCTTAGTCACCTTTAGGCGGCTGTATCTCGGAAACGGTGAAAGCTAGGACCCTGGTTGTTTCACCAGAATGTAGCTCTAAATACGCTCTACATCGACTTTTTCAAAGCCCGTTTTCGAAAATTTTCACTTGAAAACACAAATTTGTCCATATCTCCTTAAGGATTGACCCTAGAGCAGTCAAATTTGGCCTAAAAATGTTGGTCACCTTTAGGCGGCTGTATCTCGGAAACGGTGATACCTAGGACCCTGGTTGTTTCACCAAAATGTAGCTCTCTAATTCAGAAATTCAGACATGCAAAAATTCGGAAATTCAGAAACACCGAAATTCGGAAAAATGGGTATACCGAAATATGGAATTCCAGGAATTTAGAAGTTCAAAAATTTAATTTAACACTCTGGCCTCAAACTAGCTGTGAGTGCTACTTGGCGGTATTCGCTAGTATTTGCTTCATTCTTCTCAGTACCTTATAGCCCCATGTGGGGCCATGGTGCGTTAACTCAGCCGTTTATAGGCAATTCCGAGTCAACGTTACATTGCATATCATTTGGGAGTGTATGTAATGTTTCAAGCACTATATATTTCCTATCCGCACATGTACGGAAATTTTGGACCACGCCGAGATTCGATCTCCGGACCTCTAGATTACTAGCATCGTAGAGTGCGACTCAACCAAGTGAACCACAGAGTTTCATTACAAGAACCCAATTTAATCCCCCCCTTGACACCGCCAAATTTAGAATGAAGTACGTCTTTTTAGTATTCCTGTGTTAAGCTTTATTTATAAAAATTTTGAGCAAAAAATTTATATCTTTTAATTTCGCCCCCGAAAACAGATGACGATGATGCCGACAGTCAAACGGAAGGAGAGGAATTCAAAAAAGCCCGTGAGATGAGACGACAAGAAGTTAAAGTTCGACCACCTCCAAATTATTTGCCGACCGACACCGAAACCGAGGTAAGTGGGAAGAAACGGGGCAATCTGAACGACAACGACGACAAGTGCACAGAAAAGCAATGCAAAACAATAACGAAACGTCCACGAATTTGAGCAATAAACTAGCTCTGAACTATCAAAACTAACACAGGGGGTTTCATGCCGCTCTCATTTGACTTCCTATCATAATTCCCGATATTAATCTAATTTTGGTTTCGGTTTCATTTTTTTCATTCATATCTATCTTTTGACACATCTATTTTTATTTAAATACATTCACACTTGACTCAACATCCTTTCACGAATTGTTTTATTTTTTCTTTCTGTTATTCTTCTGCGTGTGGCTATTTTTTCTCTCCCTTCATTTGTACATAGTGTCTCTTCTTTTCTCTCATTTTCTTTTATTATCTCTCCAAATGTTATATATTTCACAGGTTGTGTCCAATCAAAATGTAGATCAACAATCCACTAATTCTGTTGATAATAACGTAGATAAAGAACATAATAATGATTTTAATGATAAAAATTCCGCGACGCATAAATCCGATGAAAACATCACCGCGAATATGCAAATGACTGATAAGAATGATGCACAAATTAATACAGCGGCGACTAATGATTCAGTCTCTGATAAAAATCCAGATAACACGGGAAAAGATAATATCTTAGATAATGTGAATATTGTAGAGCCACCAAAGGCTCCGGCGAGACGTAAAAAACGTTTGGCCGAAACGGAGCTGCCGGCTGCAGGATCTGTAGAATCGATTAGTACTAGTAACGGTTCACTCGCGTCTCTAACGAACGATATAAAACGTATAGACAACACAAGTGCGCGTCCCATTAATACTGAAATTAGTGCCCTTAATGAGAATTTGTATAATCTGAATAGTTTGATAAAATTGAAAAAGGATGTGGACAGTTTGAAGCGTGAAAGTTCGGTTAAAGATGATATAAAGAAAAAGTTGTCGTTGAAGGAGCAGTGGTTGAATCAAGACACGAGTGGAACGATATTACAAAGTGTGAATCAGGCTTTACGTATGTCGAAGCTCGATTTGAGAAAAGATGCAGATGTTCGGGAGATTTCAAAGGAACAAGTTTTGACTCCCACTAAGCAGGATGTAGGAAAAATTGAAGAGGTGGAGATGGCGCCAGCAGAGAAATCGGCAGAAGAGCCGAGTACATCGAAGGCCGATAAAAATGAAGCCGATCCGGAGGACTTGGAAATCGAAAAGCTCGTCCTCGATGTTATGGACAAAATTCAGGAAGACTTGGACAAGACAAAAATCACCGAACAGCCCACGGACATGGGCAAGAAATTGTACAATCTGGAAAACAGTGAATGCAAAATGAACAAAACTCTGAAAAATATCGAAGTAAAAAATTTCGCTGACACCATGGATAGCATCAAATCACAAATAACCGCGCCGAAAGTCGCCAAACAGGCATCGTGCGATCTTAGCAAATATTTCCCCAATCAGCAACCGCAACGCTCGGCCTCAACTGTGGCAAATAAAAATCAGAAGTCCTTGAAGGAGGTGAATCTTTCAAAATATTTCTCTCAGTCGACCGAAACCACTCCTAAAGACCAGAAGAAATCACAACCATCGACGATGGTCACTCCGGCAAGTCCCGGAATGGACAGGCGTCCCATCCCGTTGGAATTGTTCGGCGTGACGTCTAACGGTAAAAGTGCTCCACAGAGCAGGAAAAACAGTCTCCCTAACAACCGCTCCCGGAAAAATTCAAAAACCAACTCGTTGGAATCAATTGACCAGTTGGACGGAGCAGTCGATTTCAAGCTTCCCAAACCAGTTCGCAAGAGCTCATTGCAAGTACCAACAGCGGCGGTAAAACGACGTCCTAAACCGAAAATGACTCCCGGAAAGTCATACATAATTGTCAACCCGCAAGATCTTGAATCCGACGCAGAAATTTTCGAAGAAATCGTTCAAGCCAATTGCTCGCGTCCGTCTAGTGCTGAATATCGGCGACTTTTCGAAGGTGAAAAATCACCCAGTGAAGATCTCTCCGATAAACTGGAGCTTCTACTCGAAGAGCATGTTAAAGCACGACAGCAAGCTGCCGAAAAGGTCAATCCACGAAAGAAGAAGCTTGTCAAAACCAAAAGCTTGGGTGGTACTACGAAACGAACGAAATTGGACAGCAGTAGTCAGGAGAGTTTGCAAAAACAGGATTCACCGCCGGATTGCGATAAGATTCTAACGGATTTGGAGAAGACTATGGCATTTTTGAAGGACGGTTGGAAAAACGAGGCTACGAGATTTCTGGAGAGTAAACGTGATTCGTTCTTTTCGAAACGCAAGAATGGTTTTGAGCCGGCAGCAGAACCGACTCCGGCTTCGTTTTCGACGAAGAAAGCTGCTACTTCAGTCGGAACAAAGAAAAAGACAACGGCGCCCGTGCCCCAGGCAACCAAAACCAAGACTCCGTCATCACCTTCAGCCAAAAAGCTATCGGAAATTGGTCAATCAGATAAGAAAGCTCCAGTCAAAACTACAAAGACCCTGTCAACCTTGAAAAATAAGCCGGAAAGCTTGCCAATTGTTCCGCCAAAACGACTGCAAAACGAACGAATTTTTTCGGATCTCTCAGATGTTTCCGACAGAGAGATCGATAAAATTCTCGATGAACTTACCCACGACATGGAAGAGTTGCGTGAAATTGAGGCGAAGCTGGAAGGTAAGGATTCCCTGCCCGATGTCGTGACTTCTGGAAAAGTACCGCGTGATGCCAACAGTTCCGAGGGTGCTGCTTCGTTAGCCAGCACACGAGAGGAGCTTGATTTATTGGAGAAGGGTGAGTTGGCGCGCAAAATGAGCACTGCCAGTGAAATTGAAAAGGATGAGAAAGATGAGGAAGTCTTGAAAGTTGAAACGAAGACTGAGTCACCTGAGAGCAATGTGGATCTGACTTCTGAGGTCCCAGCCGAAATTGAGCCTGTAAGCAAACTTAGCGAACCTTTGAAAACATCTGAAAGTGCTTTTGAAATTATTCAACCAAAAGAAATTGAGTTGCCTTCACCCACGGACCGTAAATCTAGCAGTGGTAGCTTATCCTTGAATTTCAGCTATTCAGCAACATCTGACAGCAGTTTGGCAAACAATTACATGCCTGTCAAACAAACGGAGTCGAAAAATTCACCACCAATTGATCTTAGTCCTGTTCAAATAGCCGCGCCCAAAGAACCAAGCCGCGAAAAAACCGTGACCTCCGAAGAAGACAGCATTGAGGCCCTGTTCAATCAACTGGCCGACGATATGCTTGTCGGTGTAGAATTCGACAGTGGCGATGAATTTCTCCGGATCATTCCGCAAGGACAATTGAATGCCGCAGATGATGACGGTGGTCTGAAAGTTGAATCTGAAAACAGTGAAAAACCACCACTGTCTCCCATCAAAGTGCCAATGAAATATTTTGAAATAAGCGAATCAAAATCGTCCGAATCGCCAACAAAACACTTCCCCGTCAAACCGGTGCGACGAAATCGAAGTATCTCTTCAAGTGGAACACCCGATTTACCACCAGTGCCGGCAAGAATACGCAAAGCGACTTTGCCCAAATTGGATCCCGTCGACATTGCACCGTCGGTTCAGGACATTTTGCAAAAAGTTCAGGCGGATAACAGGAATTCGCCAAAACCGGCCGAAAGAAATCGAAGAAGATCGAGTAACTTTCCGGTGAAACATGTTGACGAAGGCACTCCGGAAGCTGAACATCCGAATGCTGAGGAAAGTGAGAAAAATCTGAATACCGTTAGTTCGCCGCCTAAATCTCCAACTGTTTCAAGAAAGTTTGACGATGACAAACCTCTGATCAGCTCTCCCGTGCGAAAAACTTTTGAAAGTCGTTCCGATGAGGACGCCTATATCGAACAATTGGAGCGAGAGCGTCGAGCCGCTCTCCGTAAGCGAGACGAAATGTATGCTCGAGAAAATGGGGCAGTCAGTTTACCAATTTCTGTTCCCTCTGCGGAAGATCCTACCGGTTCGGATATTCCATTACACTCTTCAAGTCCAGTCAAATCTTCGTATTCCTCTATCCCAGCCTCGATGGGTTCTAGTCACGATTCCGTTCAATTCGCCAGTGCCACAGACATCTCTATGCCATCTCGCCCGCATCGTCGTCGTTCCGTTACCAAAGAATCCGATGAAACTCGCAGCACAGACTACCTATTAGAACGCAGCAAGATGCTTCATAGCATGAAAGAAGACTTCATGTCCGAAAAAATGGCCGGACGCAATCCGTATCTTAAGCAAATTATTGACGAGGAAAAACACACACAGGACAATCCCGATTCGTACGGTACACGTGATTCCTCCGTTGATGATGTCGAATTGCGACATCCTCCACCAGCACGATCGTATCGGAAATTCCCAACACTTCGTTCGCTGCAATCATCCGATCGCATTCATGACCGACACAGATCGAGTGAATCGATGGATCGTGCCCGTAAAACTTATTCGCTGGCCAATACGTTGGGTCCACGAAATTTCGTGGAATATTTCAAACGAAGTCCATCGAAAACGCGGGAGAGTCAACGTGATCGATCAAAGGAACGACGCGAAGGTTCCAAGGAGTCGTGTGTTGTCTCATAGATAATATCTCGCAAAGAAAAGTTCACACAGTTACAAAAAATCTCATTTTGTTCAAAAACCATTACCACAAACAAACAAACAGTTTTTCCGAATCTCTTTCCGATTTGTAGTGCAAAGTAAAGCGTGTACGCGATAGTGTACATGATGTGATTTAAACTCTTTTTTGTATTCGTTTGTATTATTCAACCGTGTGTTTCGCATCGATTTATTTTATGATCATAAAATTTTAAAATGTTTTAAATAAAAATATTTCTGAAAAAATATAATAAAAATAAATAAATATCAAAATAAACATACAAAATATAATATTACGGTAATTTCTTCAAGTATATAACTCACAACAGAAAATAAAAAATTAAAAAATCAACAAAACCTCTATTACACACAAAAGTCTCCTTCTCCTCCTCTGGGTACGATCTATGGAAGGTAAAAGAAAAGAATGTAAAGAATATTGTGTTTTTCTTCTGCGAATTTAATTGACAGAGTTGTTGTTTTCTCTCCTTTTTTTTTAATTTCTTTTTAATCTGATGTTCTGACTCTTGCCAAATTAATTTATTCATAATAATAATTGTCTAATTCTGTTGTACTTTGTGTGAATCATTTCTCGGAAAAACAAATTGAAGAATTGACAGGAATTTTTGGACGGAGGACTTAAACTCCAAGCATTTTTTGATAAATTTGTAAATAACAAACTTTTTGGAAAAATTACATTTTTTTAACAATAATTTCATAAAATTGCATTAAATTATTAAATCTTTTTTTTTGTTTTGTTTAGAAAGAAGAACAACATCTAATGATATGAATAATAGTTACGAATTAATTTCTTTGTTGTGTGCCTTTTTCGGATCGTACCCGAAGTTTTTTGATTTGAGTTTCTCGGTTTTTGGTTTTTGTGCGTCATCAATAAAACGACTAAACGAATGTTGATTGTTCGAAATAATTAACAAAATACTAATCCGTCATTTACAAAGTCAGTTTGTGTTTGTTGCTTCTGCATTTGCAATTTTTTAAATTTTCTTTCTCTAAATTTTAACATTAGTTTCAACAAGCAATTATCAAGTGATCGCCTCTTGTCTTTCAATAAAAAATTGGAAAGCGACTATGGCTGCATAGATTCGATGTTTGAATTTTTTCTCCTGTGCAAACTTCAGGTGATTCTTCTGAAATTTGTGTTTTTAGCACGAAAGTACTTAAGATAAGTTGAAAAATGATGATGAACGGTCATCATAAGTACTACTACCTATAAAAGAAAAATACACTTCACCCAGCGATCCTTTTTTCTTTAACCCGTCAGAAAAATACATTTTCTTGTGGTCTGTAAAGCAGTGGCGATGACCTACTCATTCAACTTAATATCTGGCTGGTGAGTGATTTTTTTTTGAAGTTTGGAAACAAAAATGAAATTGTCCCGTCAAAATCTGGAGAATACGGTAGATGGAGAGCGATTCGTGGCCCAATTCGACCAATTCAGCCGTGGCGACGGCGGAGGTTCGTTGTTATGTTAGAAGTCCACGTTTTTCTTCGCAAATGGATCCGTTTTTATGCAGTTCGGTCTCGAATCGACATGCTACTCCCTTCGCCGAAAGCTTTTTCATACTCAAATTATCCTGGAGAACATGACCCACACGGTCTTTTGAGATGCCTACTGCCGCAGCTGTTTGGCGCACTTTCAAGAAATTTGTTAAGTCACTTGCAGATAAATTTGATTGATTGCGACTCGTTCAAACATTTCTATACCACTTCGCCTCTACTTGTATTTGTTCGGCTGATCAGGAAATCAAATGCTAAACACAACTATTAACTAGCGACTATATTGGTTGAAAATGAAAACCAAACCAAACGCATTTGACTAGAAACCGTTTTCGAATTTTCAAAAGAAGGAATACGTTTTAGTAGCTTTTTTTAGATAGTTGCGAAAGTAGCCCTTAATCTAAGTGAAATTATTGACTAATGATAAATAGTTCGAAGAATGCAAAAGTGGGTTAGGCTAGGTAATGGGGCTGCCAGGAAGTGAAAGCCCCAGCGCACTTAAACCAGTAATAGGTCCATTGTGATACCGCCAATGAGAAAACGTAGCCCGAAAATTTGTTGTTTACATTTATTGAGCTGTATTGTGAGTCCAATCCATCTCTGAGAACCAACAAACCTTAAACGTTTCTCAGCTAAAGCCGAGCAATTACAGAGAAAATGATGTACGCTCTCCTCTTCATCTTCATCTTCACAGCTTCTGCAGTAGTCGTTGTGAGGAATTTTGAATAATTTAATTGCAGCCCAACCAAGTTAGCGCTTCCATAATCGCAGAGATCTCCGCTTGGAAATCAGGAAGACGAAGAGACAAACGGAAGTCCAGTTGCTCCGAGTATATTCCAATATAAACTCCTGCGTCGGTCTTGGAACCATCAGTGTAAATAGAAATACCTCTACTTGTCAGGGGCGTATTGTGTTGAGTGCCCATAATCTAGTGCTCTCCGTAGGCCAGTTTTGCGTTGTCTAAAAAGGTCCAATGGAAGCAGTCCCAGCACCACATATAATCCGGCTGAAGGGGTGGTGCGAAAGGCTCCTGTTATGGCAAGAGAAGCCAGCCTTTCTACTTTGACACGCAAATTATAATACGTGGTTTAGAAAAACTTAGCAAAGTGCTGTCCACCATACACTAACTCGTATGGTAAGACTGGTCTGACAATAGTTGTATACAAGCAAATTTGCCCATGTCGCGAAACTAGACAACACGTTCTCCAATAACTCACTAAGGGTTTCAGGAAATTTACCTCTAACGGCGATAGCAACGTCATCAGCATAGGCAGTGACTTTGCATTCAATCCTTTCGAGATTCAAAAGCAATTGATTAATCGCTACATTCCAGAGTAAAGGAGATAAAATTCCCCGTTGTGGTGCACCTCTACATACATATCTAGATGCGGATGCAGTACCTAAAGTGCTGTGTAAGCGTCTGGAATTAAGTAGCGTGTTTACGACGGTCGAATATACATGTCGTATCAAGTTATCAGGAGGTCAGATGAGTCAATAGCTGAGCTTCCACGGAAATGCGTATCCAACAGACACTAAATGGTTTCTAAACTTGAGGACGTCCATGATCCGTCCTCCTTGGTCCTTGAAGAAAGCTTGGCACGGATGGGTTTGACGCCAAGACTTTCCCAAACCAAGCGTTGCGCATTGCTCCTCTTAACTCTTTCTTAAAAGAATTTAAATGTTTCTTATAGAAGTGCCAATCGGATTCAAGTCTCGAGGACTTAGCTTTGTCCTCCTATACGTAACCCTTAATTCAAAGATCTTATAGGGGTCACCCAAGCAGGTTTTTTCTTACCTCGAAACGAGTTGTCAGGACATGATTGAGCGGTCGCAGACCTCATTGCTTCCGTGAAAATATCAACCATGTTATCCAACTCCATAGTTTGGCATGTCCGGTAGTGAAGGAAGCTCTGCAATCTAGACTAGTTTCTCCTTCTACGATTGACAGTAAGCGCATTCACAATAGGGCGCTCCGCCACACTGAACTGTAAATATCTGTGATCCGAAAAGGAGCGTTCCGCAGACACTCTGCAATAGTGCAATCTTTGATCAAATGAATGATATCCAAAACCTCTTGCCTGTTTTTTTTTGTGATGAAAATAGGCTCACGACCCACATTGCAAATAAGGAGATCGGTACCCAGAAGGTATTTTAGAAGTAATTCACCCCGTTCGTTTGTATCTGTGCTGCCCCAGACTACATGATGCGCATTTGAGTCGCATCCAACGATAACATTAATGTCTGAAACATTTACTGCCGCAATGGCTTTCTTAAATTAGGAGGAGGTGTAGTACCTTTCCTTACCTTTTAGCTCCAAGCAGACTAAGACCAAATCCTTATCACTATAATTAGTTAACTAGAAAACCTTGACGGTTTTGTCCACTAACGTCAAACAAAGTCAAGTCAGAATACCTCATCGGCAATCCAGAGTTCCTGAATAAGAACGATATCGTCAATATTATGCGAAAGACGATAGAATGGTGAAGATTTATTTGTAGGAACCTCACCATTATGTCTTCTCATCATCATAACGTTCTCCTCCTTATGCGTTTGGGATTCAACGGAGTCGATCAGTAAATACGGGTGAGACGCGAGCCGTATCGAAGGTAGCCATTTCTGAGCAGAATGAGAGGCAGTTGTCCTCAACAATCTCATTTGCAGGCGTAGCAGCATCTAGAGAGAGACAATTAGTTACGGGGAACATACGCTATGTATGCTCAACGGGCTTATAAGCCTTTTTTATGTTCCCCTTAAAAATCTGAGCTTTAACTTAATAAACCCAAAGCTTATGAGTCCATCTGATTTGGTTAGCGGTGCTAACGATGGTAAATTTAGCAACATAATCGCACACCTGCCATTATTCACGGGTGCTTCCAGCTTAAGGATTCGCCAATCATCAGTTGAAATGGTAGGATTGCAAGTGCGAATGATTTGCAATATTTGATCCTTGTCGGATACTTAAGGTCGAAGGCTCACACGAGCCCTTGGACGCAATGGAATATCGTCCTTTGCGACCACCTCCAATCTAGCACCAGGCCACAGTTCCCTGCCTTGACTTATATTATTTATTTCGGCGCACATTTCTCTGTAAAGTGTAGAGTCCTAGCAAAGCACACATTTGGAAGTTAGAGTCACTTTTCTAAGTAAATCAACTTGCTGTTGAGGCTCTTGCGGTGTGTACTGTGTCCCCTTTTGCTAAAACCATTTAGCTCCGCCACTGTAATATGTACTTGGACTACCGTACATCTGCTGGAAAGAGTTTAGGGCAGAGTTCTGAAAATGACTCCAAAGGTTTAATGATGAAAACGGTGACCATTCCTTAGCAGTTTTTTTTTACGTATGTGTCATCGGAAATCCTCATATTGCATGAATATCCATATTTTTTAAATCGTTTTAAAACCCGTCAGGTTCCCGTGAACCTGCACTTTAACCTTCAGGTTAAAGTGTATCGGATCTACTGATAAGTTTAGTTGTAGAATCTCGAGAATGCTTTTAGAACAGGAGTTGAAGGCATCAGTGCGGAATGTTAATGACATTACTTTGCTCTGATGCGCAAATGAATTATACCTATACATATATGCGCTACAATCAAGCCGGAGAAATCAAGGAGACACAAGTACAGTTACACCTCCATAAGTTTATCACCCAAGGAACAAGGGCGGTAAAAAGATGGCCAATTTAAAGAGGTGGTCACGTTATAGAGCGGTCAATTTAGGGAGGTTCTACTGTAATTTGCTGGTAAATAGTATTTTGTTTCAAGTTTTATTTAGTTCATTTTGTACACAAACTGCCGGCACTTGAAATCACCATAGAATTCACACGATAAATTAAATTGGTTGTCTTGTGCACAAACACAAGACCTGAGTGTGTCTCTCTGTACGAAACTACAAAGCTTTGGGGAAAAATTACTACCAATGCACAATTCCATGCTCATAATTTCATACAAATGAGCGCCCTCAATCATATTTTTAACCTACTCCCTTGACTGACTGACAGCCAGACTGAAACGCTTATAGATAATGAGAAAGAACCATTTCATGTATGTTCTACGATGTTCGAGTTTTACGGTGGTGGTCACCACTTTAGTAGTTCCATTAAGTGGTAAGTTGCTATGCCATAACTCGTCGAATGTTGTTCTGCAAATGCTCCAGAGTTTGCGGATTGTTCACATAACCACGGTATTTTGCGTAGCCCCAAAAAGAAATCTCAAGGCATCAAATCACATGATCTCGGTAGCCAAATGACATCGGGATTAATAGCCTGTTGTTCGAGCACCCAATCGGTGCATTCCTTGCGCAAACGATGATCCGCCGGACTAATTTCTTGAGTGCACTGGACTTTATACGGATGAAGATGCAAATCCAGATGCAAAATATGTCACAAGGTGCCGTATGACAAGCCCAAATGCTGCGCGCGCCGTGGAATCGACAAACTTGGGTTTTCGTCAACACTCTGACTCAGAGTCACTCACAGCGGCAATGTTTTCGGTCGAACGGGCAAAATGATGATGTCCAGGTCTTACGACGTCTATAGCCGTAATTTAACTAAACAAATACTAGTTTGGTTCACGTTTACATTTGACAGTTGTCAGATGGCAGGACTGTACATTCCAAACCTCGAAACGGATAACCCTGTTCATAAAATAATTAAAATAATCGCTAAGGTGAAAAATTACACCCTTTGTTGAAATTCAACAATGCAAAATGCTTGTCTCGCACGGGTTTTGGTCTATTGTTGGTGGGCTACCAGGAGATAGGGGATCATTGCAATCTATCGCTTTTGGACATCTCCCTCTCTTAATATCCTCAGTTATTTTTCCCTTTGACGCTGGCACCCACTATAAAAAATCAATGACAAACATATCAAGTATCCAATAAATGCAGTGAAATTTGTTAGTAGCTAACACATAGGGGACCAACGATTTTATTCGCATATTGTCACACAGAGAATTTACATTTTATTTCTTGATTGACTTTTTTGGGCAGATTTTCAATGAGATTCGTACGTACAGTAATTACACTTATTTTTGTTTTCCCTGACTCATCATGATATTCTCGCAGTTATTTGAACTGGATTCAGATTCATTGCCACTGAAACTAAAAGGCAAGGCAAGCATCACCGCTTCTTTTCAAAACTGCTGGTCAGCACAAAATTTAGGGGTTCCTTGTTAGGGAAATTACGCAATGTTTGAGCTAATTTTGAGGTTCAATCTTCGTCATAAGGTAACCGGCTGAATTTATGTGCATGTGTTAGATCTCGACTCCCTCATACCGAAAGTGCGGGTCAGCCCATCTTTTAGCGGTTCCTTTACCTATGCTGACCGCCTCAAATCTGCAAAAAATTACCCCTACCTTCGTCAAAATTTAACCGGCTGATTTTATGTTCACAGAATAGATCTCGCTTAAGCGTATCGAATATGGGGTGGCCACTCTGAACGATTCATATGTTTGATCTCAATTCGCCCGTTTCGACAGTGCCCGTCAGCCCATTCATTTTCGGTATGGTGAATCGAGCTCTACCATATGAATACAAATTCAGCCTAATCAAATATGTTCAAAATCACATTTTTAAGGAAGCATTTTGGCAACTTGAACCGGTTAAAACCGGTCTAGGAACCGGTTCAGAGTGGTCTGCCCACTATGTTCCGATGCGGTTAAGCGAGATCTATTGTGTGGTTACCTTATGACGAAAATTGAACCTCAAAATTAACCGCTAAATTTTGGGCTGATTAGTAGTTTTGAACAGAAGCGGTAATGAACATTTTCAGCCGGTTATCTTATGAAGAAGGTATTTCGGCACCGGTCTCCCGTCAGCATACTATTCAGCAATTTGACTCGGACCATGTGGTCATCAATCCACAAACTAGCTAGCCACAAACTAGCTAGGTATAGGGGTGTAGGCATTTTACCAAGGACATTCTCCCTAACAAACCCCTTCGCGGCTCGGGTTATGCGAAGCCGCCGGCTTCAAAGCTTATGGCGAGTTCCGCGGAAACATTGCCCCCCACGGGAACCAGACGGGCTATTGCGTAATTAAGTTAGGTGGTGGACCCTGTACGATACGATTCCTTTTTTCGAAACGTTTCATTTCAGTTTTTAGGATGGAAACGATGCAGTTGACAAACGATCGATGTAGTTGACAACCTATGGACTCAGCAAACGGTGTTGTTGCGATATCTTACTAAAAATTTACTTTGTGAGGGACATGATACGACCACAACATTCAATTGACTTAAATCAAGGTTCATTTGATTGAATCGCATCATCACTTTGTGATGCCAAATCCGACCAAAAGTTTACAATATGTACTAATTGAATGGTTTTTTTGCATATGATGCTCCCTACCCTTAATCTGTTCGCTTACTGTTTTTTGATTGATTTTTTTTACCGTTATGTTACACGAAATTGTTTTATTCTTATAGAAAATATTCAATGCTACCTATAACCATTCCTCGTAATCTTTTCAGGTTCAATCTGATTCGGAGTCATCGTCGCCCGATGATGTCGGTTTAAATTCAGCTACGGAAATTTCAACAGATTCCGAATTCGATCATGATCCAATCTATCGAGAGGCACCGCCTCGTATCTTTATTGACGACACGCATATTCGAAAGCCGACAAAGGTGCAGGTAAGTTGATTGACTGTCAATTCTCAAATTAAAGGTCGATCCACACTTTTCAATCATCAGTCACAGTCATTTTCCATACAAGCTGGCAGATTGTGAAGTTAATTGATTGACTTTCAATCTGTTAACTTGTATGGCAAATGACTGAAAAGTGTGGATCGACCTTAAACGGTATAGATCGATTCAGACACAGCCGCCAACCGCCATTCTTTTGAGGGATTTTAGTTGATAAATTGAATCAACCGACATGCCGGGTTTCGATAAAAATCTCCGGTGAATGTGGCTTTACCATTTTTTTTTCTGAATCGACCTTAAATCTTCTGTTAGTAGGGGAACATTGTTGATTCAAACTTGAACATTTCTCAGGTTCGCCAGGGAGTCATAGCCAACAGTCCTAGTCACAAACACACAATACTTACAACACACAAAGCTCCGCCCGTCATCCAACCGCCCGAAATCGAGTTCAAACCGCTCATTCAAGTCGACCTCTCCCTGTTCGGCTCCAATCGTTTACCATTGAAAAATCCCCGTCCCGGTGACTATCTACTAAGCAAAGCACCGAGCACCGAAGGAATTGCATGTCGCAAAAGTTTGGAATTGAAAAAACGCTATCTGTTGGGCGAACAAGGAATTGGTAATGGCATCATGAAATCCGGCTCCACTTCCATTCTGGACTCAAAACTGAAAAGTTTCCATTCAAACATTTCGGAATGTCAAAAACTGCTCAATCCTAGTTCCGATATAAGTGCGGGTATGAAAACATTCTTGGAAAAGACACAACTTGTCACAAAATCGGATAATGATGCGGCGGACATAAATGATGCCGAGAAGAAAAGTTCCGATGAGAAGGAAAATGTTTTTGTAAATAGTCAAAATGCCTTGAACAAAGAAAAGGAATTCACCGAGTGTATAAGTACGTTGGTGGAGAGTAAGGAGAAATTAGCGAAAATTCCTTCTCCTATTATTGAGACAATCGATTTAATTTCACCGGAAAAGCAGGTTCCTATAATTGATTTAACTGAATCGCCGACAATCAAATCGGGCGAGAAGCGACGAGAGAGTGTTGTGGATTTGACGAAAGATAGCTCGCCCGAAAAGGAGAAGAGTTTGAAGGAGAGTCCCGTTATATCGGATAAGCCGGACGTTTCAAAGGATGTCAAGGAACGAATTCCTGACTTAATCACGCACGTGGAGGATACGAAGGTGGAGAAAATTGATGTGATCAATGATTTGAATAACGATATCAAGGATACCTGTATTGAAGTGCCTACAATACCGTGGAAGAACAAGAGTGATGTGGAGTCGGACAGTCTTTCGAATTCCACGTCATCCAGTCTGGAAGATATTCCTCATTTTATTCTGGACTCCACGACAAGTCCCGATACCCAAAACTGCCCTGAACAGATAGTTCCTCGTGTCGAAGTTCACGACAGTACTGGCAATTTGATGCAAATTGACAGTCTGATGATCATTGATGGGAAATATGTTGGCGATCCGGAAGATTTGAAGCATATGGAGATTCCTAAGGGCATGACTATTGCTGAAGTGTCGGAAAGTCGAGAGGTTAGTCCGCCGGAGACACCAACCCCTCAGGCGGAGGAAGCGAAAATGTCGCCAATTTCGGAAGGTTCGGAACCGGTCAAGACTCCGACGTTGATTGGTGATACCAAGAAGCCGGACTTGAAGTTTGATACCCGAAATGAAAATAAGGTGGATACACTCATGAATCTTCCCCTAGTTCTGGACAAGGCAGACAGTCAACGCCCACAAAAGCCTACATCATTGATCTTGGCCAAATCGAAGTCTGAGTCGTATGTCGACAAAGACAAAACACCAACAGCCATGGAACCTGTGGTGTCGGACTCGGAAACGGAAATGACTGGTCCCGTTCTTACGGAGACTGAACTTTCCGACTGGAACGCCGACGATGCCGTATCCGAAAATTTCGTCGACATTGAATTTGTACTAAATTCAAATCGAGGGACAATCAAGCGCAACAAGAAAAACAAGAAAAAACTATCCCCGCCGAAAGGCAGCTCAGTGCAAACTGTTATGGAAGATGGTACCGAGTCGATCCACCGAATGGAAGAGATGAAATCGAACCAGATGACGGATTGTAGTATTCTGAAGAATTTGAACATAGAAGAGCTCGAATTCATGGACACCGGTTCGGAGGGAAGTTGCGCGGAAACGTATTCGGCCACCAATCGAGTCATGCTACAAAATCGTGGCTACATACAAATAATCGACAACGTTCATGCCAACGGTCACATGTCAAGTTCCAGTTCGGATCGTAACACGCCGAAAATTGGAAGTTTCTTACAACCGCCGGAGAAGACGAAAGAAATCGAAGGCATCGATTACATTGAGCAGGGTGCCTGCATATTGGGAAATGATGCGGATTTGAAAACGCCTGTGAACGAAGTACCGCTCGCATTTCCAGATAAAAGTGTGGATCAAGCGGTTCCCGCACAACAGCCTGATAGTGCTAATGACATCGACGAGGATAGCCTAATGTACATAAATTCTCAAGGAACGGCTACCGCTACAACGACAACTGAAGAGAGTGATGTGCTCACCATTGTCGTCAGTCCTCTCGATGCATCGCGCCGAATTGGCGAGGAACCCTTGCACACACCATCCAGTTCGGATAAGAACGACAAAACCATCAGCAATTCATCGATCACGTCTAAAGTCCCAGTTCGCCAATCGTCCGAGGAGAATCGTCGTCAGGCTTCCGAGGAACTGACCAGTGGCGGAACGTCGTCGAAAAAACGCGATTCGGACGACCTGAGCTACGAAGGGTACGTTCGTAAGTTGCAAATGAAAATCACACAAATCAGTAATGCTCGCGACTCGCTCGATATACGCAAACAGCGACGAAAGAGTTCGAAAGGTAGCATCAATGAGATCCTGGAAGGTCAGGACACGGTAGCAACACAAAACTCGTCTGTGATAGAAAACAATAAAAACTTAAGCGTATTCGCATCACCCATAAGTTTAGATAGTTCTACGAAAGCAACAGAACAAAAGCTGCCGGCAATCAGCGGAATCGCAAAGACACCGAGCAGTAGTCAAATCGTTATTGATAAGTCCGAGGCACCACCAGCCACCACCACAAAGAAACTGGAAGAGATTACTAAGGAACGAACAAAACAAAAAGATTTAATACACGATCTAGTCATGGATAAGTTACAAAGCAAGAAACAATTAAATTTAGAAAAACGTCTGAATCGCAGTCGCAATCGAACTTTAATGTTGGGCGCAACGCCGTCACCACCGCCAAAAGTCACCCCCGATTACCAGTGCTCCAGCACGCCGCACTATCACATCGCCTCCGCCGAACGACGCAATTCGAAATCCAGCCCGTCACTGGTCAATGCAAAAGATTTGAAACCCGTACTCTCGGCGTCTCCGTCCAAACAAATACCTCAAGACGAGCTGGCACGATACAAAGACCGACCGTTGAGTGACAATCTTGAGAAACCCGCATACGCAACGAAGCTGACAAAAACACAATCATTTTGTGTCTACAGCACACGATACGTCCCCTTGAAAGAGGACACACCCAAATCGGCAGACGCCCTTAAAGCAGCCAACACTTTTGTCACACCACATCCGCCGCCAAGAGCGTTCCGAAAACTGGACGACACACCCCTATCGGCAACCACCGAAAAACTACGAGCCGAAGCACGCGCCCGAGCACGACTCAAGTCTAATGAAGATCTTGGCTTGAGTCCGGAAGAAAAACTGAAACTATTACGAAAACGCTATCATCTCGACTTGCAACAAGCACTCGAAGGTAGCACGACGAGCCCGGCGAGCACAAATAAATCCGATGATATGAAAGTACACGAACGAAAAATGGTTACCTCCAAAAGTTTCAATGATATCACGGCCGTTCAGAGTATGTTGAATTCGGATGAGAATTTCAAAGCGAAATCACCAATGCAATTGTCCGATTGTACGTCGGATCCGAATTTGATGAATTCCAATAATGAAGTTTCGCCGAAGACACAAACAGCCGCGAGCCGACGACGTAAAGATCCCGAGCGTCGCAAGAGTTTGATACAGACCGTATCGAGCTTTTTCCACAAGAAGAAGGACAAAGATGGATCACCCACGACACCGACTTCGCCGAAAGATAAGAACGAGGGTGTATTTAGTCGATTCAAGATTTCACCGAAAGCCACCAAGGAGAAGTCTAAGGTTAGTATACGTTTGATAGATGAAGGGTAGATACATACTCGGAAGTTGTAAATTAAGTTGAATCCTTTCGGGAACACAATAAAAATCAGGACAAAATTTCGAGAAACACTCATTAGTTCTATAAATGTAGCATTTTTGTAATAATTTGGCATGGTATGGTTTGGACATTAAATTTTTGTTTATTCAAAATTTTTATAAGTATGGGTTCAACTTGATATTCAGCATAAATTCAATTTTCTAACATGAATGTACTATTTCGGTATTGGGACAAATCAAATGTATCTAACACAACATTTATCTTCTTTATGTTCTCTCTATTTCATTATTTCGTAAAACATAATTTTTGGATAAATGTTCATAATATTAATTCATATTATCATAACTGTGGGGCCATACACAAATCCAGTCGTGCTTTGATGTGAGGAACTTTGGGTTTGGCGTAAGGATGCAATTTTTAATAAAATACATATTTAGTGGTTTTTGTTCCGTTTTGGTAGAGTTTGAATGATTTTATTTGTGGAGTTTGGTGGCTAGTTATTTTCTTTTTAATTTACAAAATGAATTTTTACGCACGGCTTCCCCTTTTGTGTACCATAAAAAAAAGGTTTTTTTGCAGAAGTTTTCTGGTGTGTTAATTTTTTGTCCCTTTGTTTATTAACGCTTGAATTGTCTAATTTTGAACAATTTAGCAAGGTTAATGAATTGAACTATAAAAATGTGTGGAATCATAGATAACACGTAATTAGATTAAAAAAGAGAAGCCTGCATTAGTTGTGTTTGTTTTTTATTTCAGAAGAGTGTAGAAACTCGCAGGGATTAAATGTTTGCTATGCCTTTAAATTGATAAACTCTCTAGCTTACAAGCGCATAACCATGTTCGTCACATACAGTAATAAGATCTAGGCATGTCAGCAGCTGTACGTATCGCTACAGGTTTTTCGGTTTTCTAATGTTGACATCAACGTATGTTACGCTCTGTTAGCGTTAGACCTGCTAAAAATCATTCATTCACTGCGTGGCTCGCTTCCCAAATATCTAATTTTCAGGCTGTCTGACCGATGACATGAGTTATGCTGTCATTTAGGTCTTTGAAAAATCCAGAAAAATGTTTAACTCGGTCAATTCGCACGATTTCACCTCCACGTCAAATGATCACCAATGGGCTATGTGGCACGTAGCGGCACCATCCTGTTGAATATGTCGGCAATGTCCACATCATCCAAACTTCTAAAAGATGTGTTAATCATTGACCTATAGCGCAGGCCGCTTACGGTGTTAATATGCCCACGATGTCGTTTTAAAGAACAGTTTTAACGGACGGACGGTGGTTCGCGAGTGAAAACAATTTTGAATGTTCCTGTTCTACTTAGTGAAGCAAATTTTTCAAACAAACATGCGGTCTCAAATTTTTGTACATTTTATATTAAAATTATTTTCTACCTGTTTCTTCTTAAATGATGTACCCTAAACATCTTAAAACCAGTAACAATCTCCTGGGATATCAATTTCAATTTCCGCAAAATTCTATTTTAATTTTTGCAAGTTTTTTTTTAAAGAAAATTTTGCAAACATAATTTTTGTTCAAAATTGTGAAAGTTTGATGGAATTTTTGTTGAAAAAAATTATCAAATGGTTGTGGGAACTTTGTAGAAAATTGTAAAATAAAACAAAATTTTATTCAAAAATTTTCTAATGAGAGTAATATTGTAAGCATAAAAAAGGTTATTGTTGAACAAGCGCTATTTTTTGGTACTAAAATCTATCTCGGTGTTTGGTCAACATTTTTGTAGACAATTTTGTATAAAATATTCTTTTAACATTTGCTATTTTGTCTTAGTACGAGGGGTGCCTTTGACCTCCCATTGTCACGGTGATCGCGTGAACTTCTCCTAGTTTCAGAAGCCCAGCAACTGGTGGGCGTCCTAACCTACAGAGTTCTCCTAGCGAGCTCTCGGTGGTCCACGCAACGTCGTTCCGTCAATTCGTTGGGCGTTCATCACCTTCTTTGGCATGCGATTATTGTCCATTCGTTGTACATGCCCCGCCCATTGCAAACGTTGAAGCTTCGCGATTTTCGATACTTCCAGCTACTTCGTACAATTGATACAACTTGTAGTTCTACCGGATGCGCCATTGATTTCGCTCGCGTACGGCCCCGAAAATTCGCCGAAGGAAAAAAAGCTTTAAATGAGCTAATATTATTGACGAACAAATCATGACACTAAAATCTGACAAGACAATATTGGCTAGATTTCATGCTTGCTTATTGGTACTAAGATCTATTTCGCCATAGAATGTCGACTCTAATCTAACTTACAGTCAATCGGCACGACCAAAATTGTACAAGTGCCGGAAGTTGACCCACTGAAATTACCGTCACCATTACCTTAATTTTCCTTATTAAAAATAATGTTCCGTTCTGATACATTGTCGGGCTAATTGGTCCGCAGACAGCTGCGAGTTGAAAACAACAAACTGTTCTAAAGGAAATATGGATCGATGACGCTGGCAGCCCCACTCCAAACAGTTATTTTTTCCGATTGCATGCTTTTGGATCTTATTTGGATACGTGCCGTCCCAAATTCGACATTGGGTGAGGTTACGAAACACAACTGTTGTGTATGGTCCGCAAGCATGTTCCGTTCCCTTTCAGTTCGACCGACCGTTACGGATAAGAAACTTCTCTTTACAAACAGATCGCCTGTGCGCTACTTTACGGATTATCACTTTACTGGTTGAAAGAGATTTGATTATCACTTGACTGGTTGAAAGAAATTGACTACCTGACAGTTCAACCGTGCATTTCCGGCTTCATTTATTTATTAAAGAATTTAAACTCGAAATAAATTGCAACTGAATCTCGTTTGAAATAGAAAAGATAAATTTACGAACAAAACGTGTCAGCTGTGAAATGTTAATTGTAACCTTTTTCACTTTTCGAGAGATGACTGTAGGAAGACCAAGTCTGATCCGATCCTCTGCCATTTACAGAACAAAATAGAAAACAGTTTGCAAAATGCGTCCCCGTTTACGGAACATACGCAACTGTTTTGTTTCGTAACCTCACCGATTGAAGATAATTTTTTCAATGGAAATTATAGACAAATTCCAGCTGCGCAAGATTCAGTAAACACAAGTCGTTGTTTCGTTTTTCTTAAAATATTGGGTAAGTTGAATTTTATACGGATGCAGGCCCTAATCAAGTTGTGGTCTGTAAAAGGTCTATTGGCGTATTGGATTTCTCTGCACACTCTCATAGACCACGGCTGTGTTTCCGGTAGATCTTGCGTTTCGTTGTCGTAGGGGTTGATCGTTTAATGAACCAGTGGCCACACATTTATTCACCACACTACCAATAGCACTCTCGGTAGGACGATTATGGTGACTAAACAAATTTGGTGTTGAGTACGAGTCTGAAGCTTACCACTAAAATTTCGTGTGAAATTTAATTGATCGACACAAGTTCAAATTTTTAAGATTCAGTGCATATGTAAGGTTTTATGCAATCAAATGGTGCGAAAATCGACTGTATGCAAACATTCTGCAGTTCAGTCGGTGTGTTGCACTGACTTGTGCGAGAGATTAGGGATAAATTCGCCCCCGACCCGCTCCATCGTGTTTCGCTCAGTCTTAGTGACCGGCCTCTGTGAGTCTCGCGTTAATACACTCGTCTGAACGTTCCAAAAACCTATCGGTAATCTGTTATTTATAGCCAAAAGACGTTGCCGTTGAATCAGTCTGAGGTATCCGCTCGTTGAATGTTTCGAGTGTAAAGTGAACTTCAGTTACGCGGGATACAAACCTACGTACCCTATCCCTCAAGTTGTCTTTTACGATAAGCCAAGGTCGCTGTGGCCTAATTCTAACCCCAAAACCACACGGGCACATTTTTTGTTAAGTTTTGTACATATCTGGACCCTTGAGCGCAAAACAGAGTCGTTGTGTACACAATTGCATAGATATGTACGAAAATAAGGAAAGTTTTATTCTCTCCTTCTATGACAGGTCGGGAAAGGTGATGACACCGACGCCTTCTTCTTAAGCTGCGGGCTGCTCCGGGACACATTGGGACGTAATGCTAATGTCCAGCATGTGGAGCCACCCCGCACAACGTGGACCACCTTTTCAATTGTACTGCCGCACCAACGCATCTAACACCCATTGCGCTTTGGGAAAAACCCATTGAGGTGGCAACCTTCGTAGGCCTCGAACTTGAGGAGAGGATGCATATGAATGTGCCCTTGTTTTCTCTAAACCTGTTATATTCGTTTAGATTTAGGTACATATTTTTCCAGATATGATTATCGCTTTTTAATAAATTAATTTCTTATGCGAACACAACTTTGAGCTTAGAAGAGAGATGGGATTATTAATAAATTAGACGTACGGAAATTTCTTAAATTAAAAACAGGAATTTCGCAAAAACTGAATTTTAATATTAGAAATTTTGCTGAAATTCGAATAAAAAATAATTTTATACATTTTGTTGTTGTTAAACTCTATCTGGAAAATCACAGTGAAACGAGCTTTCAAAACTAAGTACATACTGCAAAAAACATTTCGTGTCCGTAATTTTCGCTCTCCTCGAGGAGTTACAGTATGTATTAGCATGCCTATGCTCATGCATAGGCATGCTAATACATATTGTTTCGCTTTCTTCTTTTTTTATGTCTAGTTCCTTTTAATTTTGGGACTCGGTGAACAACGAAAAAAAGTCTTCCTAGCAAAATCGCATTATAGAAAACCAAGTTCACTTATCAAACCTGCGTTAAAACAGTTGGCTCGGTTTTTAATGCGGTATCAAAAATTAAAAATGTGCCGGGAAATATTGAACAATTTCAATCGAATTTGAACCTCAGTTACCTCAGAATCAGCTTATCAGTAGTAGTAAGTGTTGCCAAATTTAGCCGAAAAACCGGTCTAATCCTAATTGGCACTTAAAAAGTTAAGATACGTTCGGGTATTGCAATTGTGACTCCTAGGGATTTGGGACGATCAACTACTCTATAGGAATTATTTAACTTTCAAGCGGGCGCGCATAGTTTTTCCCCTGTGGGCCGGATCGAGGTGGGATAAGTATGTATTCTTAAGTCATACTGTTATAGATACGATACAATAAAATTTTGGGTAAATTTTACCTTCCATACCTTTCCAGCGGTCATCAAACGTTCGGGGATTGTATATTTTGGTATATAGTTGTGCTCAAAATGTGTGTGCTCTGTGTAATATCACTGAAGTGACATGCTTCGCTAAAACTGCTGAACTTGTTTTATTGTTCACCAGATAATACTTTTTATGATGATAACTTATTTGGGACATGCTCTGCTTTCAATTTACCATAATTATGAGAATGGAAGTTGTACGGTTGAGCGCAAATGGAGGAGAAAAGACGAGGGCGGTAAGTTACCGCCGCGCGCCCGGTAATGTCACAAAAACTGCGCGCCCGCTTGCAGGTTAATAGACTATCTTAACGTTTATTTGCATTTAAAACGAATGAATTAATATGCGGCTCAATATTACACTGCGAAGTTTGTCATTCGTTTTTTTTTCATCAAGTTCTGTTTTACTGATATTTGATTTGTAATTTTTCAATACATTTAGTTTCAATTTTATCATAAAAACTAGCTGCGAACCATCTTGGGCTCGCTGCACTCGCGTTGTTCGCTTCGCTCACAACTTGACAGTAACTTAAATTGATGGGCGATTTTAAGTCCTAATCAACCTGAGAGACATATTGATGTAGGTTTCTACTAAAAAAATCGTAGTTATGGAGATGGTGCTAACATTATTTAAGTACTTTTTCGTATCCAAAGTAAATACTGAATCGAAGCGTTATACGTGTCCGCAAATTATCCGTTTCATTGAAGTGCTCTTTGGTAAACCACATTTTTTGTTTTTTGGTCTGACGTTAACACAAACAAAGCGGATGGTTTCCCAACTCGTGAACACGCAACGTATAACTGCCCATGTGAAAAACAATGATTTTCTAAATTTATCCCTCAAACACTAAGCGATTGGCCTTGCGACTTGTTAATTGTCATTGCGAACGCAAGGCGAACTGGAAATTGCAATCGTTTGAAGTCAAACCGAAGAACAGTCGGAATTATTGGTATTCGAGGAATATATACATTTTCACCTGCGTACTTTCCGTTAATAATGGTTGCCTCAATCAAATTCGGCATAAGTCTTTTTACCGAAAGTCGAGTACCGTTGCAAAGTCGCGGTGGATTCAAATTACGCAATATCATAATAACTGTACCAACTTTGAGTTGCAAGTTATGTGGTGGAAATCTTGGTAACTCCAGAGAGTTCAAAAACTCCGTTGGATAATTTACTACATCATCGGGATTTGTTATGGAATCAACGGACTTGTATGTCACCAAATCGCCAGCAATTTTTGATTGAATGGTGAAATTCAGTGCGTGTACATCATTATTCTTTGCGGCAAGAATTGCTCGTTGACTTAAACAAGCATAATTATGATAATTCTCACTAATGTTTGGGAAAACATTTTCAATAAGAGCTAATTGAGAGTCTACAAATCGGCAAAAGTCGTTGGTAAGAGTATGTAATTAATCCAGATGTCGCATCAACTGGGACTTTTGCATTTCCAACAGCTAACAATTGTTTGGAAAATTGTGCAGCACTTTGATCATTTTGAAGTTGAACTCTCATATGTGGTTAGCGATAATGTTTTTACGTTATTCCATAAAGGTGATGCCTTCAGGCAAGCATTCAATTCATCTGCAGGCGTTCCACGGGGAATTACTGGCAACGTCTGCCTGAAATCGCCTGCCAACAATATCATCAAGCCGCCAAAGATGTTGTTATTTCGCCGAAGATCCTTCAGTGTGAAGTTAAGTGCTTCAAGTGATTTCTTGTGTGCCATTGTGCACTCATCCCAAACAATGAGCTTGCATTGCATCAACAATTTTCCCATTGCACTGGATCGGGAAATATTGCATGTTGGAGTATCAATTGTGTTTAAATTGAGTGGCAACTTAAGCGCTGAATGTGCAGTACGACCGCCATCTAGAAGAGTCGCCGCAATTCCAGATGATGCTAATGCCAAAGCTATGTCACATCTTGATCGAATAGTTGCCAAAATTAATGAAATGACAAATGTTTTCCCTGTTCCTCCAGGTGCGTCCAGGAAGAATAGACCACTAGTATTATTGTCCACCGCTTGCATTAATGTTTCGTATACTTGTTTTTGCTGTTCATTCAGCAACGGCACGTAATGGATCCAGTTTGACTTTTCCACTTGCGCAGCACAATCCAGCCGTTTCTCGTTTTAACTTTAACGCATTGCAATATCGGCATATAGTCGTCATTGGTCCAATATCTAAATTTTCATCATCACTGTAGTTCGCAGTGGGATCATATTGGAATGCCAAGCGATTGAATGATGCCAATGATCTTCGTGTGCTCACGCGTTGTCTCAATCGGGCATTTTCTCTTATTATATTTTGTCTTTCTTCGCTTAAGTTCTGTGAATACACTTGTTGCTGGCTTGCATGTCTTGTGCGGCGGCCGATGTTCACACGTCGTCCTTTAGGCATTTTGGACTATGGACAGAGTGGTGAATTTAACCTCAAATGCACGATCCTCATAATTTACACAGTTAAACTTACCACCTTAAAGACAAATGCCTGCTGTTGAAATTGAATAAAAATTTGCACAATACACGTGATTGATTTGATGGTTTCCAATTGAAATGTTAGGAAACGAATAACTTTTTTTTCACAATTTCACAGTAAACACAATATCGGTTTGTCACATGAAATTAACTGAGCAGTCTACTTTAAATATTGGTTTGTAGTACATGCTATGTATCAGAGATGGCGCTGTATGTAAAAAAAAAGATTTTCCAGCTTTTCTGTTGAAATTTTTCCTGAATTTTCTTTGCTATAAACCTCACGGAGCCCGAGACCTTTCCAACGAATGCAAAACCGTGGAAATCGGTTCGTGCGTTCTGGAGTTATAGCGTCAGGAAGGAAAACCCGACTTATTTTTATATAGTAGATAAAAATTAATTAGTAAAGTATAATATGATTTTAAAATGGCAAATCGATTGGTTTTGAAGTGTAGAGCGTTTTAAGAAAAACAATACCGGAGGACTTATTCAGCGAAAAAAAATATTAAAGGAACTGCCTTTCATATTCACCAGATCTATGGTAGTTACATGTTAGACTGAGGAAGCCTAGAGAAAGAAAAGCAATTCTTTCTTGCATTAAATGATTCAAACTACAAATATTTCTAACCATTATATTTTGAAAATTGAGGTTGGCATTTTATTCTATTCTTTATTCTTGTTTGATGATTTAATCGTGTTGAAGCATATACGAGTATATTTGTGAAATCGACTAGTGTGAATAAAGAATTCTACAGCAATACACTTCCTAAGTCATTTCTTCCTTGAATAAATGAACCAAATCATCTTCACCGCAACCGAAGACTTTCAATAATGCATAAATGACCGTATAACAAAATTAGTCAGTCACCAGTAATAACTCTTTACACCCGCCATTTTTATGTGCATATAAACATCGCCTTAAATCTGTCTCATCAACTGTATACTACTTACTTACTTACTTAATACACGAATGTTTTTCAATTGGAATTTCGCACATTATGAGTTTTATGGTTTTTTTTTGATTTTTCAGATTTAACCCCGTTCTCAACGTCTTCCCCTGTATTTATGTAGAGAGTGTGGTTTCTTTTGTTTGTATATATATTATTCGACAAATAAAAACAGATTATTTTATTCTGTTAAAAAAAATTATAATATAAAATAAACGTGTAAATTTTAATTTACGGCATTTTTCCTGTATATAACATAGTTTTGATGTTAAGTTATTCTAAGCTCTTACTTAACTCAAATTGCCGACACACTTTTTAGGTATTCGAATTTAAAATTTGTGTTTATAATAAACCTTACTCTCATCTGATCATTCTGTAAATTAGTTAATTAAATTTATTTGCAAAATACGAGTCATGGATAGATTGTGAGTCATAGGCTACCAAAGGAAAAATGGTGCATACTTAAGATGTAACGCAGGATTTACTGTCTGGTCTCATTTCTCAGCTAATAATGAAGACTTATACGTATGTAGAAGTACCTAATGATTTTTGCTCTGGAGTTTTTGTAAATTTGATAAACATAAAAAAACAGGGCTAAACGTTCCCAGATATGCAAATGATAGTTAATGGGAACAATGAACTTAAATTGAATTCTACTATAATTTACTATTATTCATATAGCATTTTGTCATAGAATGGTGCTTCGGCATTAGAAACGTAAGGTCTGAATAATTGGGTCAGAACAGGATAGAATAGCACAACTTTCATACAAATTTGACAGGAGTTGTTCTATATAGAACAGCAACTGTCAAATTTGTATGAGATTTGTGCTGTTCTATCCTTTTCTTACCCAATAAAATAGGTCCGTTTTAATGTCAACGCAAATATGAAAATATACACCAATGGAGGAGGGTTTCTAAATGCTTTAAAAAAATTTTAATTGGACATATCAATTGGAAGTTTTTTTATTAGAAAAAAAAAATACAGTAGTTTGGGTTTTAAGTTTGAAGGTTTAAATTTGTGTTTGTAGCCTGTAATTTTTTCTAAGGTATTGCTAGAAAACTGCATGCATTTGGTACGAGTAGAATTTGGTTGGTTTTATTTTATTTTTAGCTTCTAAGTTTGTACATAAGCGATTACCGTGTATATGAAGAGTGCCATTGTTTCCCGATTTGTTGTTAAAAAGCTTATTGAACGGCTATACACAAATAGTTTTAAGTTGTTGATTTATTATTAATAAATTATTCCACCACACCGTTATACTTATATATCCTTATTTCACACGTATGTATAATCCATAATTATATATTTACATTACAACATTAAACAATAGTCAAACTACAAATCTATATATATTTTTACATTTTATTCACACACACTTTATATGTTCCGGAAAACGTCCGTAATGCGTGCGCTTCTCTTAAAAATCGACAAAAACAAAACAAAATGGGATAACTCTATAACAGGACCGTGACGAAACATCATGCGAACGAAATAAATCACAAATATTCCTTAAGAACGAGAGACCAACAACACACTCATCCAGTCCGCAATTATATAAAGAATCAACGGATGATTCAATACCTCCTCCAATTCCACCACTGCCACTAAACTATCAAAGATCCGATGGTTGGTTTGTTGTTTAATAATAAAATAATAATTCAATTAATTCTTTTTGTTTAAAGTTTTATTTGTTTTTTTATCTGTTGTTTTAAGTTTTTACAAACATCTGTTGTTTTAGGTTTTTAAAATTATTTTTAACGTGCTTAAACAAATTCAAGTTAAAGTTAGTTTTAATGGAAAGTAAATCAACGAGTAGATGGATTGTTTTTGATAAATTCTTAGTAGTGGAAAATATTTCTCATTCAATAAGTAGTTTTGTAGCGATCATAAACGAGAAAACCACCAAAAAAATTTAATAGAATAAAGTTCTATAAATATGTATAGACGTTTTCTAAACTATTTAGGTGTTGCATGGGGGAGTACACGCGCTATGCCCCACAAGGGATTGAGACGAAGTATAATGGGGAGTTTACAACCCAGAATTTTACCAATTTTCCAAAAGTTTAAATTTTTTTTATTATTTCTCTAAATACAATAGATGAAAATCATTTTTGTTAACTGTAGGATTACAACCAATTTTTGAAAAAAATTTGGAAGTAACTTCATTTTTCTATAGCGAAAAAAAAATATTTAAGGGCCGCTTGTACAATCATGGTTTAAACCATTGTTGTTAGTTAAACTGTAGTTTAACTGACAACCATAGTTTAAGAATGTATACAAAAAGTTAAACGGTCGTTTAGCATTAAACTCAGTTTAAAAATAAACGGCTGGTTAACTTATGTCATAACATCTCTCTCAATCGTAAACAACTAATGTTTCTATGGAGACTTTAAAACGTAATGTGACAGAACATAATAAATAAATCTGCAACCGGTCGGTGTACTTAATCGTGTAGCAATTTTGTTTAATTAATTAATTAATTATTTCCATCGGTAAAAATGAGTTGGAATCAGATAGAAGCAATTACGGACGACGAAGATTTCGTACAGTTCGTTTCAGTGGTATGTGCACCCTGGCGAAAAAGAATTTCCAGAGAAAGACCTGATCATTGGACCAAATGGAGGGACGATGAGTTTTTGCAAAGATTCCGTTTGTCAAAGGAAACCGTGGAACATCTTTTGGAGCAACTACGCCCTCATATCGAGTCGGAGACGAAAAGAAATAATGCCGTCTCTGCCGATGTAAAGCTCCTCCTAACGTTAAGATACTATGCCACAGGAAGCATAATACATATATATGTATTTGATGAGATAGTTCGCTTTATTGAAATGAAATTCGAGAATAGTAATTGATGAGATCCTGCGATACCCTCTACCACCACCTAAAAACCCTGTGACTTCTTCGCGCTCCATTTCCTTCCTTGTAGCATTTAGCAATTAATTGTTATACACATAATTAATTACAGGTAAGAATGCACTAATCGATTAGCCAACGACGTTGAACTAAATGTCAAGAGCGCTCTCAATTGTAAACAGACAAGGTTTCCATGGAAGTTAACTGCAGTTTAACGAGTTCCACCAATCAAAAATCAGCTCGCTCAATCCGCTCAATCGTAAACAACGAAGTTTCCAGGGGAACGTGTATACGTAATAATGTCAATTTGTGATAAGTTAAGGGAACCAGACGGGCATAAATTTGTTGTAATGTGAAAATTCTGATATGTTACAAAGTAATGAAAATTATATAGCGAAATATGTAGCATTTGTGTATCTGACAAAGTACAGCCTTCCTTCTCCTTAGTTGTAGTGCCGACAGAAGTCGATCTTCATGTAGTCTAAGAAAAATTGCATATTTGGTCGGCAAAAATCCTACATCGGATTTTTTTTTGGATTATGGTTAGGGATGGTCCCCAGATTATGGCATTAAAAGTCCCAACCGATTGGGGGTCCGCAACCTTAAAAAAGGGGGAAAAGGGGGCATTTTTTTCGGTTTTTCCGATTATTTAAAAAACGGTAAGAGATACAGAAAAATGGTCTGAGGACGAAAAAAAACATAAAGTTACCTTTGTAACGATATAACACATTATAGTTAAATTGAATATTTCGGCGTTAGACTAGAACAAAAATTAATATATTTGCATTTTAGACATAATGCCATAATCTGGGGACCATCCCCAACCATAATCCAAAAAAATTTCCGATGTAGGATTTTTGCCGTTCGATGGCCATATTTTGGTCCAATTTTCTTAGACTAATGGGGCTCTTCAGTAATATTAAATTCGTTATGAGTGCGTTGAATTGATGTCAGTGACAACTGACAAATTCAATCGGAAATGAGAGTATCTTCTGATATGTAAGTATACCTCCACTAGGAGGTCGGCCACTAAATGCTCCATTTGGTTGAGTTGTAATTATACCCAGAGGAAACTGGGGTTATTTTAGCTTCAATTCAATTCAAACTGCCCCTAAAGTTCTGCAATTTGTTTGGTAAAATTTATTCAAATCATGTCAAAGTCGGGCCAAAATTAACCCTAGTTGCGGTGCGTTTATGCGGCAGTTTCCAGACACTGTATGACGCAAGAAATCGATTGAGCAATATCCGTCTGTCTGTCCATCTGTTTCTATGCTCTATGTTCCTCAATTTTGAAGCTATCTTAACCAATGTTGAACTCGAGTAAAATATAGGTTTAACCTTGTCTGTAGAGGACGCTCTTAATGCGTTAGGGAGACAACGTTTCGTGAGGTGCGAGCAACGAATCAATAGAGTGAATGTTACACTCTAAATGTATAACATTTTCATTTGATTTGTGCAGGAATACATACCAGGAAACGACAATAATGGGGAAAACAACTTAAATGCTATAAGCAAAAATATCAAAACACTTACACATTTGGTTCAGGCCTTTAGTCAGTCCGTGCCTCTCGCAAGTGAGCGGTCAACATTTATTCGAACTATGTGAGAAAGAAACCCCCAAAAATAAAAACAAAAATATTTATAGTCGCACCAGACAGGGGGGGCCCTCCATAAACAAACACAATCAAAATTATTTTATGTCGCTGCACTGTATAGAGTATTGGTAACTGAATGATCTGGTCACCTTATGATAGATAAGGCCCGATTAAAATGTTTTCTGCTTGGAATTTCAATTAAAAGGACATTGGCGAATTTCAATTTGGGAATACATATTGTTTTACTGCAAATTATTAACGTTGAAAAAAATAGCAGTATAAAATATTTTTTTTTGGTAGTTATGTGTTTGATGTGTTAACGATAAAGGATAAAGACTTTAAATAATAAGGAAGTTTTCGCTTACTTCTTTCATTTCAATTATTAGTTTTTACACAATTTTTAGTGTAATCGTATAATACATAATACATTTTAAACTCATGTGAGGATTTTGTCCCAATTGCATTATCTTCTTTTTCTTTATGGCACGTAAGCCAGATTTCGGGCTTTGGTCACCTGTATCGTTGACCCTTAATTTTCTCGGCCACGCGGCCTTGTCCTCAAGTTTCGGAGGCCCTGTATTTGGTAAATGTCCTCGCATAGTAATTGCTCCCATATTGAGTTCTCGACCTTCAATGCAATCTGTCTTCATAGACTCGTTGCGCGCTTATGACTTGCTTGGGCATGTAACTGCCCTAACTTTGCACATATCCCGCCCATTGCAATGTTAATTTCGTGGCTGTACAAAAAAACAAGTACAGAGGACGATATTAATGCATCCAATAGCATTACATCAAAGAAGAACTGGCTGGGTAGCATGTTTTCTCTTTGCGGGTGACTCGATATTATATACATTATATCTTCTACAGCAGATTATACCGTGTCCTTCAATAAAAATCCGGACCTTTAAAGAAACTTATCATCTTTGCATATCCATTTTCATCAATGATCTGGTCGTTCTCGAGCGATTCTTTTCCATCGCGCACGCACAATTGATGCAAATTATTCAAAAATCGTCCGTCATATTTAATATAGTCAAAGATACTTTTCAGTGTCACCATTTTCAATAAAGTTCAACGAAATACCTCAGCAAATAGAATCCCAAAACGAGTTTATATTCACCAACCATTAGTTAAACGGTCACCGACGACCGTTTAACTTTAAACGGAGTTTAACGTTAAACTGCAGTTTAAACGGACGTTTATTTTTTGTTGACTTTCCTTAAACGTAGTTTAGTTTAACTTACAACCATCAGTTAAACCATGATTTTTTATCCGGTCTACTATATTTTTTAATTTAAAAAAATAAACGTTACCATTCGGAAAAAAAACCGTTGCTAATGGCAACTGTTGATTTTTTTAAATTTTCAATTGCCAAATTTTAATTATCGCGTTGTACAATTCTCCACTTAGTTAAACCGAGTTTAAAATTAAACTGCAGTTAACTAAACGGTGAGTTAAACCATGATTGTACATCCGGCCCTGAATACGTAAACTCAGATAAATGATTAAAAAACATGTTCATGTAATTCTACTCATTGATTTACAATCCACTTATTGCATACACGTCCTTCATCGAATTTATTCAAAATAAATATCTCTCTTCATTCCATTTCCAAATTCCAATCAGATGAAAGCTTTACTACCGAATGTCGAGAACAGAAAAAGCAGCGTGCAATATCAAAGGCTTCACGACAGGCAGAGCTTAAGCGATTAAGAATCGCGCAGGAAATTCAACGTGAACAAGAAGAAATTGAAGTTAAGCTTAAAGAATTGGAAGCGAGGGGAGTGTTAATTGAGAAAGCACTACGTGGTGAGGGCCAGGATATGGAAAAGTAAGTTGTGCCATCGCTATGAATAGTCCATTTATCAATGAAAATTTTATATTTATATTCGATCCATTTTACTCTTTTTTTGCAGCTTGGAAACATCATCTATGGGAGCTAGTGATGAGAAGTTGTTGAAGGAGCTTTTAGAAATATGGCGTAATATTACACAATTAAAGTAAGTAAATAAAATAAAAAGAAATTATAGTCCATACGTCAACTAACACCTCCTTGTCAAAAGTCTAGATCAGAGGTGTCCAACTTAATTTTTACGCGGGCAACATTGTTGGTTTGAAAAGCGTTGGCGGCCCAAACAGTCTTATGAACTGATTAATTTCAAATTATATGTTGACATTGGTAAAAGTCACGTCCAAATTTAAAATTGTTGCTGACCGGCGTTTTTGGCGCGATTCAGGGGACAACTCTCGACGAAGATGGAGGACAAGCCACGGCGCCTGGTGTGATTTTTGCTCGGGAAAGTGTCTTGCAGAATTAAGAACGGAACATATTTGTTAGTTTTGGGTGCAGAAGGAGATTAAGGACCATCTTTTCGAAATAAGAGCTTTGGCGTTAACACGAGACGCGCGCCGCTCCTTAGCGAGCCCAAAAATCCCGATTTTCAGTCATAGCTAAGCTTTACGATTTTTACGTCGCTAATTTAGCGGAAATGGAAAGCGTTTCATTGGCACAGACGAATTGATTTTTCGTACGATAGGCGTCTGACCGGAACTCGGCTTTCATATGGCAACTCATTGTATACGGAAGTCGTACGCCATCGTTTGGTGGCACTCTAGTCACCCTATATTGCGGAGCGGCCCCATCTGCCCATAGTGAGGTGGAGGAAACTAGAAGCACAACTACCAAATAAGGATAGCACTGGAAAGATTTATTTATAAACTAGCTAAGAGAGCTCGCTTCGCTCGCATTATTTGCTTCACTCACAACTTGACACTAATTTGAATGCCAATCAACCTGCTAACTATAATTTATTGGGATCGACCTCTCGATGATGAAACCAAAGTGTATAATGGAAACAACGCGATAGATTTCCGTCGGGGGGTTAAGCGGCCAAGGCAATACAACAACAATATATGTACTCAACCCCCTGACTGATTGATGAGACTGCACTTGCCCTTCAACTATATTAGCGAGCTATCTCGAAAATCATTAATTTAATAAATTTCTATTAAATATGTCAGCACACTCATTTACTCAGTTTTTCGTGCACTAAAATGTGCGCACGCCACCTACACTGTTCATACTATCCCAGAAACCATCATACATCCAGGTTGACGGTTGTCCCTGACCACTCTGTGCACTGCTGGGGTAAGAAATTCCAATTACCCTTTAGGCAATTTTGACGTGAGTTCGGCAACACCTCAACCGTGTCGCTCCGCCAAAGGATTGCGGATATATCAATGGATTTCCGAAGTAGTACGAAGCTGATTATGTGACCAACATCCAGGATATACATATGTACACAAAAACGTAGTCATATATTTATCTGAGTTACACTGTATTTGATCCAATGACAACTAAATATTCCATACATACAAAATGGAATTTAGATTTACCGCCACTTCCTTTGAGACTTTCAAAATTTTCTCGGTCTATAAACCTTCTTCAGCGTAAGACAAATTAAACAATCTAACAAAAATCCATTATCCTATCTTCTGTATAAGACGAAGCAGTTTATCGTCAGTATAATCCTTATACTGGAAGAGACGTCATCAAATGTTCCGTGGTAGCCTACACTACTACAATTTTGGACAGAGTTGCTCAGTAGTGTTAAGCAGTGTTGTTTATGTATTTAACAGTTGATGTAACCACCTATAATACAGTTAAAACGTCTCTGGAAAATCCTGACAATAAATTGTTTTCGTTTTATTTGTAGAAGAGATAGCATCATCATTGGGCATGAAATATAGTTCACGACCGACTCCCATACCTAGCGATAATACACAAAAAATTTCATAAAAATCGGTCCAGCCGTTTCGGAGGAGTTCGGGAGCAAACTTTTTGAGGAGAATTTGATATATTAGATCATATCCTTAAGCCGGCTCGATTTCATTTAGTACACGTATAAATATTTAAAGCGAATGAATCGAGTAGGCTTAATCACTTACTGTACAAAATACTAAATTAACGATAAAAAGAAGAGGGGGGGGGGGGGCACTTCGTGGCATGAAATATGGTTTACGACCGATTCCCAAACCTAGCAAGGATATATACAAAATTTCATAAAAATCGGTCCAGCCGTTTCGAAGGAGTTTGGAAACAAACTTTTTGAGGAGAATGTTATATATTAAAAGATGAAAGATTGTAAACTTCCTGTGGCCAACATTCATTTTGATGGTTATTTCTGACTACCATGTACACTGATCGGGAAAGATGGCCAAAAAACCCTTTAGGCAATTTTGTTGCGAGTCCGGCGACACCTAAATCGTGTTGCTCCGCCTAAGGATTGCAGAGATATCGACGGATTTTCGAAGCAATACGAAGTTGATTGTGAAATTGCTTTGGCCAATATCCGGGATGTACATATGTATACAAACGTAAAAACGTAGTCACCTTGAATACAATTTATTTGACCCAATAAAAACACGGTGCACTGATTGGGTAAAAGGGACCGATGACCCTTTAAGCAATTTTATGGCGAATCCCGCGACACCTCAATCGTGTCGCTCGGCCGAAGGATTGCAGAGATATCGCGTTTTCGTAGTAATACGAAGTTAATTGTAACCTTGCTTCTTGCTATGCCAACATCCGGGCTGACGGTTATTGGGAAAAGCGCCCGATGACCCTTTAGGCAATTTTGTTGCGAATGGGGCGACATCTCAATCGTGTCGTTCCGCCAAAGGATTGCGGAGATATCGACGGATTCCCGAAGTAGTACGAAGTCTATTGTGAAACTGTTGTGACCAACATCAAGGATGTGTGTACGTAAAAACATAGTCACCTTGACTACAATTAACACTGTATTTGATCCAATGACAACTAAATATTCCCATTAAATTTAAATGTTGTCGATGAAAACTTGATTGCAACAGGTGACTCTCATACAAAATGAAATTTCGATATTTACCACCACTTCCTTCGAGATTTTAAACCTGCTCCAACGTAAGACGGATAAAACAAAAAAAGAATCATCCAAATCGGTCCAGCCGTTCTCAATTGATGAATTACTATACATTTTTTTCGCTCCATTTTTGTATCCTCTACTATATAAAAATAAGTCGGGTTTTCCTTCCTGACGCTATAACTCCAGAACGCACGAACCGATTTCCACGGTTTTGCATTCGGTGGAAAGGTCTCGGGCTCCGTGAGGTTTATAGCAAAGAAAATTCAGGAAAAATTTCAACAGAAAAGCTGGAAAATCTTTTTTTTACATACAGCGCCATCTCTGATACATAGCATGTACTACAAACCAATATTTAAAGTAGACTGCCACCGCGACTTTGCAACGGTACTCGACTTTCGGTACAAATACTTATGCCGAATTTGATTGAGGCAACCATTATTAACGGAAAGTACGCAGGTGAAAATGTATACATATATTCCTCGAATACCAATGATTCCGACTGCCGTGTGCCAAACAGCGGCACGGAGGATTTAATCGTATTTTCTATTGCAACACAATTTTTGCCCCTCTGGTCTTGCTGAAAATTAACTCTCCTCTTCATTAATTTTGCTACATACAACTACAACTAATTGTATTTTCCAATCTCTAATGTAATTTCTCTGCTATTTCCAGAAAACGAGACGAAGAACTGGGCATCCGTCAAAAAGAACTACAACTCGAACATCGTCATGCACAACTAAAGGAGGAACTAAACAGTCGTCTATCATGCAGTAGTACGGATTGTTCATTCTATGTAAATATTCAAACCAAACTAATGCATCCCTATCGCATTCTTTCCCATTCTAGAATTAGATAAGAGTTCAGCCGATATAGCCGCCGAAGGGGCTATACTTAATGAAATGCTTGAAATTGTTGCTAAACGTGCCGCATTGCGGCCAAGCGAACAACTACAACAACAGCCAACTGCAATACTACGACAATCAAACAATGATAATCAATCAGATGTAAGTCATTGGCATCATTCGCACAAACTACGGGTGAATGATGAAATTGGCTATAATGGTAGTAGAAAAAGTAGCAATAGCAGTGCGCTTAGAATTGAGTTATTTTCTATTGCTAGTTGGATAATGATGGCTTGTGTGGTGCTCTTGGTGGCATTTGCATGCGCGCTATCGCGTTTTAGCTGATTGATTGATTGTAGCTTTTACAGTTTTTCTTGAGTTTTGCAATTTTGTTTGTATAAAGTTTGATGCACAATTTTGTTTGGTGTTTGTTGAGTTTTAAGTTATGCATTGTATTCGATGTAGATTGATTACGTTTTTAGGGTTTTATTCAATTTTAATTATTAAAAAAAAAAAAATAGCAGAGATGATTTTAAAGCGAGCGTTGTGTCGGTGTAGTTTCGAGCAGATTTTGTTAAAGAGTGATATTATTATACGGTTGCACAATGCATCTACATCTTTTTATTCAAAATAAATAGCACAAAATCTACAGATCCACCTCAACTAAAATAATAATATACTCGTAGATCATATGGCTGAATTTCATTAATTTTTATTCATAAACGCACTCATTATCATATCATACATTTTTTAGATGTAATTATTTTAAATTAAGTTTTAATTTTGATTTGTGGTACTGTATACTGGTGTGCATTAAAATTATTCACGTAATGTTTGCCCGGCTCATCTTCCCAAAACCAAAAAAGGACCATTGGTTTTTATTTTAAACTAAACTCATATATTTAATATGGGTTTTGTTTGTGATTTTGAATTTGGGTCAAGCATTTTTATGTCTGGCTTCACATTTTTTTTCCTGAAAGAGTAACTTTATTTTGGGTCCGTCGACACTTGAAATAAAGATTTTTTAAAGTATGACACTGTGTGTCGATGTTTTAGCAACCTTGCTACTAATCAGTACCTAACGAATGCGAAATCACGCGGTATTAAAAACCTGAAGATCGGGTTTTGGCATCGGGAAACCTGGAAAACACGGCCCTTAAAAACCCGAAAAGCGGTTTCAGACCCCTGAAAATAAAAAACGGTGCCTAGAAAATCGAGAAAAGTTTGGTTTTTCAATATCATGTAAAACCGATATTTTGTATTGGGTAAACCGGTTTTTTATAGTTATAGTAAGACAACATGATTTCCATTAAACCACACCAAATACCCCTCTTGATCGGAAACGGACTTTTCTTTAACGAACAAAAATTGGTCTAAATGGCAAAAACTAAACGAAATTAATAATGTATAATTGAGGGATGTTCGCCATTTATACATTATACATTTTCATTTCGTTTACTTTTTGCCATTTAGTCCAATTTTTGTGCGTTCAAGAGAAGTCCGTTTCTGGTCAAGGGGGTATTTGGTGCGTATATGGTATTATAGCACCTTAAATATTTGGAAAGTCGTTGGATGCATTCAGCGAACGAAAAATGCCGCTTCTTTTTCTTACCGCTAAGAGAAGAAGCAGAAAAGTGTTACTTCAATTGGATTTCGCATGTAGACTATTCAGGGGAGAAAGGGTTCGGTGATGGGTATTTCTTGTGGCATTTCTAGTTCTAGTGTTTTTTCCAGTGAATTTCGTTCGCTGAATGCACTCATTAGTTCAATACCTTGGTCATAAAAATAGCAGTCAAGAATTTAAACTGTTTTGAATATTTTTTTTTTATTTGGTGTTCTTGTATTGCCTCCAGGATTCACTAAATAAAAATGCAATTTTTTATTGCAGCAACCTATATATTTCGAGCTTGATCGCTTGTTCTTCACGGTTGATATTTCTGCAAAAATTACATTTTCAAAAAATTAAATAAATTAGAAAAAAATACAAATTTGAATTGATTATACCTATTAGGAAAAATTAGTCGAACAAACAAAGGTTGTACAATGGTGGTAGCAAATGTCAACAACAAAAATCAGATGAATATTAGAAACAGTAAAACCTCACAAAAACATAACATATTTAACAAATAAATTAAAGAATATGACAATAACAACTTATACAAATAAATTAAAGAAAGAAAATATCACAGCTAAGAATATTTGGCAAAGGAATAATTATTTAAAGCTACTTTTTATCAGATTATGGTAAACATCAGCAAAATGTTTTTTATCTGTCTTATCATTGCATACTATATTTTCATATTTGATAATTTGATTCACTTCTTGTATTTGTAATTTGGTTTTGTTGGGTTGATTGACTAGGATTGTTGAATCCTTAAAATGAAATGATGCTTATTGTTTATAGCGTGCTTTGCCAAAGCTGATATGTTGTCATTTGCGGTCTTTTTCGTGTATATTTTTTTTTGTTTCTTATGTTTTTGGTGAGTTGAGCACGAGTCTGAAGCTTCCCACCAAAGTTTTGATACGAACCAGGGTCAAATTAGTAAATGGCGTACACAAATTGGACTATCAACTGTAGCGATATATGAGAAGCTAAACAGATTTTGAAAATTCGGTAGACGCACAATCATGTGCTTTCTCTAACATGTTCAGTGCATTCAATATACTCCAGGCGTTTGGTAAAATCAGAGTGCATGCCAGGCACTGTCTGAGATTATTAGAGATTAGAAATCGGTAGGGGCTTAGTCCTAAAGCTTAAATTTAAGTTTGCACCACTTGGAAAATTTTCTAACGGTACTTATCAGGGTTTTTGTCTTGTTTGGGTTTTTTCTGTATATCTCCGCTCTTGATGATTGGACTTTCAAAAGAAAGACACCAAATTGTTCGGTACAAAATTGCCTTCATCTTTTGTATACTGACTATTCGTCTCAAAGCAGTAGATAAAATGCTACAGCGTGTCAAAGTGAAAAAAACCCGTTTTGTTAATCAGTTTTTTTGCAAATAAGTCGATAACGATGCATTTTCACGCAATAATTGATCATCGATGACCTGTAGCTTATTGAATTCCCTACAATCCAGAAAAAAAAATTAAATCGAAACGATCATCCACAACCGAGATATGTCCAAGAGAAAGTCGACGATCTGAGATAGCAATACATTCTACGGGTATGTAGCAACATTCAGTTGGGCTTTACTTGGCGGCCAGTTGTCTTTCGCTGCAGATAGAGAGAGATGATATGTTCATTACACGACACGCTTGCAAACAATGACTCCATTAGCGGTACTTTTTGTAAATGAAAGTCAATTTTACAAACTTCGGTTTTTTTTCGAAATAGTTTTGTTTGTTTGTTTAGTTTCGCCATGAGTTTTTGTTTCGTTTGTGCAAAATTCTTAAACGAAGGTGATGTTGTTGAAGTGAAAAAACAAGAGATGCATTGAACGTGGTCATAGGGAGCATGAAGAAATTTTGAGAAATGTGAATAGTGTTCTAATGAATCAATCATGTCGGAAAATTCAATAATTCAACAGTAAGCTGAATTTATTTTTGACGAGACCTCAATCTTCAGAGGTATAAAGCAGGAGGCATTGTTAGCCAATTAAAGAAAAAAGAAACGATTTGTTGATATACTATACTGCAAAAGTATTTAAGGAATCATGGTTTCTTAGTATCCCAGGCTGTAGAGGATGCGGATACACAAATTGTTCAAACGGCTTTACGCATGTCGTCCAAGTTTGACTCAATTTTCATCGTTGGAGATGACGTTGATCTGCTGGTTATATTGTCAGGTATTGGATATCATGTCTAGAACGTTTATTTTAAAAAGTGGAGCGAGGATACGAAAATACAATTTTGTACTCATCAACAGGTTTCAAACACCAAACTTTTTCAGAGCATATACTTTTTCTTCACACCTTCACAGGGTGTGATACGACTTCGGCCGTTTTTAGATATGGGAAAACTAGGCTTCTCTCCTTTTTAAAGAAGAAGGAACATACTCGCGTCTTACAATCGCTCCAGGCTTTTAAAGCAGAGTGCTCAGATGCAAACACTATATGCACTATCGGAAGAATGTTTTGATTGCCTTGTACGGAGGTACACGTAACGACACATCACTAAGCGATTTCCGCTTCAAACTTTTTGCTCGCGCAGAAACGAAAATTAAAGCGGATCTTGCTGCTTTGCCCTCCACCGAATCAGCCGCTGATCATCATTCCTTACAAACGTACCACCATATACAGACATGGCTCGGCAACGTTTTAAAACCAGAAAACTTGCGCTGGAAGCGAACCCAGGTAGGATTGGAGCCTGTGATGATTTCGGGAGAAATCATCCCTTCATACTTCTTAAATATTACTTCTTGCTCTTGTAATAAAAACTGTGGGACAGCATGTGGTTGTAGGAAGGCTGGGCTCGCATGTACCAATATCTGTTGAACTTGTTGTGGGAAAATATGCTCAAATGTCGCAGTCATAACCGAAGACATAAATGATGAAGATTGCTACGATGACATTTATGATCTTCCAACTTTGGTCCCCCTGCCACAACCAAGTAGATTCTACTGAAGAAGATAATAAAAACGTACCCTCATCACTAAATAAGCCATCCAAAATAAAAAGAAAGTAAATTACTTTATCCCATTGGTGAACTGCCAGATTTTCGGGAAACCTTCAAATTCAATTCAATTTTCGCTACTGTATTACAAATACAAATAGATACCAAATTTGAAGCCTACAGGGGTAGCTCAAATAAAGAGATTTTACCTACTGCTTTATAGTGAACACTCTCTATGCCAAAGATGAAGGAAATTTTGTACCAAACACTTCGGCGGCATTCTTTTGGAAATGCTACCATTAGCAGCGGAGATATACGCAGGAAACCCAAACAAGACAAAAACCTTCATAAGTACCGTTAGAACATTTTTCAAGTGGTGCAAACTTAAATTTAAGCTTTCTGACTAATACCCTCTCGTTTTCTAAAATAATCTTAGACAGTGCCTGGAATGCACTCTGAAGCCCGATTTCACGACGGATCGCCTGAAGTAATATACAGCTATTAAAATATGCTACTTATTCCCCACCACATGAAACTGGAATGTTACTTTGTTTTGTGTTTGCTGAGTAGACTTGGTACCTGTTCCTTTTCTTAACGGCTGAGTTCTAAAAAAAAAGACAAAAATCATTTTTGTTGCTCTTCGATAATATCATATTTTTTCAAGGTTGTTCCATAGTAATAATTTTTGCCCGTTCTGACACAGCCTATTTCTACAGGTAGCTCTATCTTGGATCGTGTCATCGTCGAGACCACCATCTAATATATGTTATCGAAATGCAAAAAACGGATCCCCAATTTCCCTCACCAAGTCCCTCTTCAGCGGACAAAATTGTCTGACGGTGAGTGTCCTCCTGGATGAGTTTTCATTGTACATCAAATTATATCCGACTGGTACTGATCGGTAATAGAATCATTTCGAAACTGACACTTTCAACGCCGTTTTGCAAATCTCATCATGATTTGGTCTTTCTCCATCTACATAAACATAATTATATGTGCCCCGTATTCCGAATTGCATGTTGCCAATGAGACGCTGCTAATATATCTCGAGGGTCGTTCGGCGTCTTCCATTGTGGACAAAATCAATGTGGAACAACCCCTTCGAATCCCTAAACATACACCAAAAATCCTTCCGCAACATAGGATCGTCCTTTGCTCCACTTCGACATGACCGAACAGTTGCTCTAAGTGGTGACACGATTTACTTTGATGTTCATAATCAGCAAACGCGGTAGCCATCTCGCACATCGCTTCCTCATATACTAATAGTAGTATTCAAAATATCGCACATGTTCATAAATGATGTTCCCTTGAACTCTCCTATTTAGCCCAATTCCATTTGATGATTATTTTCTTTTCGTCATACCGAAACTGATAATTCAAAATAAAGTCTTGGAGTTGTGATGGATCTTCTAGAAAATATCATGGGTCCTCATCATGGGTTTTCCATCCATTAAAAATTCGTTTAATTGTCCATGCAACAATTATTTCAAGGCAAACAGTCCGAACAAAAATTAAGAATTTTAGCAAACTGAAAAATTACATGTCAGGAACGGGGCCCATTTCTGTCAAATTCTTTTCGTCGTTTGTTTTATTATTAATCAACTTTATTCCGCACGATATATTTGCGAAGTGATTCGTTCAGTTTTCTTCCTACGTGTGTGGTTTATTTTCATAGACCCGTGATTTCAAACCATCCCCAGAGAAAAATAACGTCGTAAAATCTCGATAGGAACCTGCCGTGTCGTTCGTATATTCATTTAGTTATAATCCAAAGAATATTTACAAGACGACAGAATTCCCACAAAGCGATGAAAATCGACACAAAAAAACGTTTGGTGTTCCCCAAAACGACTCGAACTGTTCAAAGATAAAAACGGATATTGTTTCTGACATCCTATTTTTTACAAGCGATTTTTCAATTATCCCAAGTGGTTTTGTAATAAATTTTTTGTTTAGAATGGGTTTCGTTACTTTTACAATTTCTTGAAAACAGTTCGGTTTTCGTGTGCCACCCTCACATTTAATTTTAGTGTGTCACTGAAGAGCCAGCCTCTTAAAACGAACTGGCGACGAATCCTAGTATACGAGTTTGCTCCAATTATGTCCCATTCAAAGATTTTTCGGGAAGCGCTATGAAAAGCTTTTGCTAGTATCTCCACGAATAATGTGGCAAGTACATTTCGAGTCGGTTTCGAGCAACAATGCACGGTTCCCCGCATCTCTTATCAGATGCCTGTTCTTATGCTGCGCGTCATGCACTATTGGAAGATCATGATCGGGATTCAGCTTGGCAGTGTATTCGATCCTCTTGTTTTGATTGCGTAACTGGCGCGTATCGTTATAAACGCTCGTGTCGAATCGGAGAAGTGACCAGTCCCGCTCAAATATGATTTGAAACTAGTGCCACACACACGTACGAAAATCGAAGCGGCAACTCTTACTGATAAATAAATTGTAACTGTCAGTCTCGCTCCAAACATTGAACAATAAAGACGTGTTACATTTAAACCGGTCGCATTTAATTTCTCGTAGTCTTGAATGTTATCTAGATCCTCATTTCGGATTCACTTCAAAGCCATCTTGACACTAGCGGGTAATTCAAGTCCTAAGTGAATCGAACACAATGTCAGGCTGAGTCCCGGTCATGCCTCTCTCAATAATGCATGATGCGTCTCATAATAATTGGCATCAGATTAGAGATGGGGGGGGGGGCGCCATTCACTCTTAGTTGAACTCACACTGTATGCCGCATTAATCGTGGAGTATGCATGCAGGTTTGGTCCCACTAAATGAACAAGCATGACGCTGGGTGTGTCAAACAAATAGTTTGAGCTATGGTACCACCGTCCAACATCAATGTTTTGTTTTGAGTATTTTGGAACTTGTATACATATTTGTTTATTTTGAGAATATGTAATGGGTCTTTCAATAACGACATAATAATTTTATATTTGGGTAAAACACTCAAAAATTCAGTTATTCATTGCAGAAGGTGGTGGGACTCAGTGTCATGCGAGTTTCATCCATACTCAAGAGCGGTGTCAACAAAGAATTCGCACTTTTTGGTACATCCACCCTTAGGCGTTAACCCCCAAAAGGGGTTAATGCAGATATAACCTTAAAAGATACAGGCTGCAAATTGATCATGCAATTTTGCGCAGGGTGGGGGTTAATTTTGTTCAAATTAAAAGGAGAAACGTTTGTTCCTACTACAACTTTATTTTTTATAATGCATATACAAGTATTTCGGGAGTAACATGCTCCCTTCTTCAGTGCTTACGTTTCTAATTTACAATGGCTGAGAATGTTGTTTATATTGTGTCGAATTTGAGCTACAGGTAAAAAAATTAATTTGAGAAGGTTACAAAGTTGAGTTTACGTTACAAAAGTAAAAAGTTATAAAAATAGGAAAATAACAATTTTAACATCTACCTGGATTATCTGCTAATTTTACTCGCTAGTTTTATTAGTCTCGTTGCGCAATTGCCTTCGTTCAATCGTTCCTCTGTGTTAATCTTCATTATTTCTACGCTCTCCCATGCGTCTAGGGTGTAAGTTTTCCTGACTTGCCGTACCACCTCGATGTTTTTTTCAGTCAATGCGATGTCCTTCGTTTCTTATGTGCTACCTTTTCGTTCGGCTTCTCTTATGTGTTCGTTGAATCTCGTTGCGATCAATCGTTTGGTTTGGCCTATGTATTTCTTGTTGCATTGGCCGCATGTAATTTTATAAATGCCGCTTTTCTCTTCTTTCGAGAGTGGATCCTTTACGCTTCCGAAGAGGGATTTTAGCTTGGTGTTGTTGCTAGAGCCCACTACTGTTATGTTGAATTTCCGTAATTTGTTTTTGATCGAATGGTATATTTGTGAGGTGGGGATGCTTATTCTTATTTCGTTGTCTTTTGTGTTTGTCGGGCTGGTGAATAACGTTGAGAGCGCAATTTTTCGTTGGATTTCTTCTTTGCGGTTTATCATTTTTGATATGTCGTTTTCGTTGTATCCGTTAATTCGTGCGGTTTGAAGGATGTACTGTTTCTCTCGATTATATGCTTCGCTCGTGAGTGGGCATGTGACTAATTTGTGGTATGCTGCCATTTTTTGTGGGTTCGTGTGGTTGGATGCATTGGTGATAGTTCGTTGGTTAGATGTTTTCTTGCGGTATATGTCGAATGTTAGGGCTTCCGAATTTTTCGTAATCAAGATATCTAGGAATGGCAGTGACCCGTCTTTTTCATGTTCTGCTGTGAACTTAATGTTTTTGTGGATCTTGTTGATCTCGTTATGTAGATCCTGAATCCGGTCTTTTTCGACTATTGCAAATACATCGTCGACGTATCTGTACCATACGCGGGGCATTAATCCTTTTTCCTCGATTATGTTTTCTATTGAGGTCATAAACTGTTCAGCAAGTAGGGGCGATAGTGGGTTGCCCATTGCTGTTCCGGATGTCGTTTTGAAGAATCGGCCTCGGAACGTGAGATGGTTCTCGCTCATGCAGAGTGTCGCTAACTTTACGTACTGGTCGGTTTTCTTGCGCCATTCTGAGGACGTGCCGAACTTGTTAAGCCAGAGGTGTAGTTGGTAGATTGCCTGCTTTACCGGTGTACTTGGCTTTTACATCAAATGACACTAGTATTTCATTATCTTTGATGGGCTCGATGCTCTCCAGTTTCAACATGAGGTCGTATGAGTTTTTAGGGGTTAACTTTCAGTATATCCCGAATTTTAATTCGTCGTGTAATTCAAGTCGAAAAGTTTTATTCTTTCTTCCAACTCTATTTAATTCTATGGTGAATCGTATATATGTATTGTCGTCGATATAAATTTGGTTGGCATTATCCCTTTTAATTTTAAATTCTCCAATCAGTGACAGTCAGAATGGATTGTTATTGTTGCCCTGGAATGCGAAGGGGTCCAAAAACAATTTTATGAACTTTTGAACGCAGGCAGCTAGGAGCCTTTTGCGTTTTTCATTAACCATAGAAATTGTAAAAGGTGCTCAAACCGGGTAATTCTGTTATAAAGAAGATGTCAGGGAGCTGATTAAGAGCATGTTGCGGCGCACGTTTTGCTGAAAATTTCAAAGTCCTAGCTGTCTGCGTTCAGAAGTTACAGGCAATCAAAGATGCTACCAAGGGCAACTCAAGTACAGAAAAATCGCAAAGGTGATAAATTTTCCGAAAAGTTTTTATAAAGGAAGGATCAAAGTGCCGATTGTTGCGGCGATTTTGCTGAGAATGTTTTGAATCCTAAGAAGTGTAAATTCGAATTTTGTTCCTCTAATCATTCCAAGAAAGATCTGAAACTGATTAGTCCATTTTTTTGAGCTAAAAATCGATTGCCCTTTTGGACTGTTTAGTAAGAAGTTTTTTTTTTGCACACCAATTGTATATCAGGCACCATATAGGGCCATTATCTAAAAATGTTAAAGTAAGTAAAATATTTTTTTTGCACGCATGTTAAGCACTATAATTTATGTCACAAAAGAGTATTTTATTCAGTATTTTAGAATGTAATTCATTTTGTATTCCACCACCCATTGTATTATAATAATTTTCATTTCATTAAAAAAACGGTTCAAACTAATTATATTTGTCTTTTTCTTATCTTTTTCTCTCTCTCTCTTTTTTCTTCCCGGACGAACAGATATGAAACACACACACACAATTTCCTATTCAGCTTCAACTAGCTGATGAATTGAGCCAAGCCCAACTGGTGTGAAAAAGTGAAAGAAAACCACAAGTGTTTGAGTACACTATTTTTTATATAATAGCAACAAAAGAAACAAAAAGAAAAAAATGATGATGATTATGTGTACATACAGTCATAATATCCTTCCTCCTTCTTGTTTTGACCGGGGCAATGCTTTGCGATTGCTTTTACATAAATATAATGTTATACGATTGAAACGATACCAAAAATTTGCAATTTTTTCGAGCATGACAACAAAATAAATATAGAAATATATATAACAAAAATATTCGTCAAAAAACCACAATACATATAATAATTGCATTATTGGCAAAAATATTAAATAAATAAATAAACGTGATATGTACGTATAAAAGATTTATAGATTTCGCAATAAGATTCGTCAAGATTGATATAAGTTACAAATCATTTGTGTACATATATTTTTATTCATTATACATAGAGACAACCAGTTAAAATTTAGACATGAACAATTTTTAAGCTATTTTATGGATAGATTTTCAAAAATTAAAAAAAGAGAAGATACTGCAAAATAAATAAATATTGTGGCTTAAATTGAGAACAAAAAACAGCAAAGAGAATTGTGAAAAATTACGCTATTACGGGAGTAAAGAATTAAATTATTCACCCAAGACAACCATATATAAATTAAATTTTAACTAAAAAAGTGAGATCAAATCAGAATATATTGAGAAGAGGATACTATTTTTGTGTAATCATGTGAATGTTGTATAGACATTAATTTGATGTTTTGTATAATAGAAAAAAAGAAAGAAAGAAATTCCCGAATGCCACACGAACCCATACGCAAATGCAATCAATCACGATAGCATGACAAATAGATGTTTTTGTGATTTATTTTTTACACTGTTTAAAAAAAATGTTCATTGCAATTTTTCTTCTTCTAGATTTTCAGAAGATTGTTTTTAAATTTTCAAACCGATTTTATTTGCAATTTCAACTGTAGTGGAATATTTTTTCTAGACTTTCAGTTTTATATAATTCTTCGACAAACAAATTATTATTATTCTAAATAAATATTATATTTTTAATGTTTTATTTTAATTGTGAGTTGTAAGCTAAATATTAGCAATAAAGTTTGTTTTCGTTATTTTAACTAAGTTGTTTTTTTCTTATCGTATTGAGAATTTGACCCCATCTATTAAGCGTGGTTTCATGATCCAAAGTTTGTTGGGATCCCTGCAAGGATTTAGTATTGCGACCAATCTGTTGAGGCGAAATCACTCAAACTGAACGAAGGGAGCATTTTTTTTGTTTTCAATTCACTAGGCTGAAGAGGTTCGCTTCGCTCGCAATGTGTGTGTGAACTGTAGGCTAGACTACACTTTTAGTATGCTAAGAGGAGTTAGCCGGAGTGCAGAAAAATGTTGTAGAAACATCTTAGGTTGTCAGTTAGTGGCGTATTCTATAGTTCGTCGAATCGATTATACTTACGCCGGAGTGTGCACGAATTTAGTTTCTGTGTTGCAATGATAGTATCATATAAGTTAGCCATCCGGTTACATCTACTCCATCGAAGCGATTATAATAATTAATATAAATAGTCAACACTTTAAAAATCCAACAGTAAAAGAAAAGTAATTAATGAAAGGGACATTTAAAGACAATACGTAAATCATAATGAATCACACAATTACTAGTTAGAACAATGGCAGCATCCATTCATTCATTCACGAATAGGATAGCAACGGCCATTGTTACAGAAAACAAGTTCCATTTTGTCACAGTAGGCCTTTTGATCTGCCTACAATGTACATACGATACGAAATCACGAAATACCTAATACATTCATAAATATACAAGTAGTGTATCACACGTTATAAAAAAGTTATGTGCCAAAAATGAAAAATATGATAACAAAACTTGTAAGAGTGTAGAGAGATCAACAATGGTTTTAATTGCACAAGCAATATATTTGAAATAAATTTTAAAAATGAGAACAAAATACAGAAAAATTTAACTGAAAAGAATTTTTAGAAATTTGTCAAAACGTTGATACAAAAGCAAACAAATAATGTTGTAATAAAGATGCAATTATGTAATGTATGTAGAGAGATATGATGTAATCGACAAAACATTTTAATAAAAAAAAAATTAAATAGTCTTTCAAATGGCTGATGTTTTTTTAATGCGATCTATCAACAAAAAAAAAATCCCAACGGAACAAAGCGTAGACGGGGTCGAATTTCTGATAAAAATTATAAACAGAAGATGTAAAGCATGTTGCGGCGCACCTTTTTTTTGAAAATTTTAGAGTCTTAACTATCTGCGTTCAGAAGTTACGGCCATTCGCAGATGTCACCAAAGAACAAAAAATCAAAAAAGGGTGACAAAAAATCGTAAAGGAGGACCAAATGGATCGAATTTTCATGCGACCCATGAACAAATTGGGGACCAAGCGCTTACACTGTTTGAGTTTGTGTTTTCCTTTTCAGAGAAATTTGTGTAGACGGAGGATGCACGATCCCATGTAGAGAATGTTTCGGTGCACATTTTGCTGATAATTTCAGAGACTTAGCTGCCTGCGTGCAGAAGCTACAGCCGTTCAATGATTGATTCAACCCGAAAACAAACAGAAACGCTAAGGGGAACCAAGGGCCATACGGCCTGAGAATAAAAGAAAATCGCAAAGGGACACCAAGCGCAAAAGTTAATTTTACGACTTTATGAATCAATCAACCCGACCCGTAAAGAGTGTGTGCTCGATTAAATGACTATATTGAGAAACTGGTGGAGTTTTTCAATATCCGTCTAAGTGCACTGCACCACTTTTCACCACCTGGATCTCCTGGGGCAAGGACAAAGAAACTATGTTGGTCACCTACAAAGCGATAGGTCGAGCAATTCCGAGCTATGCAGCGCCGGTGTGGTCACAAACTGGAATAAGATCCCGGCATGCCAGAACGCTGCTCTACGTATCGCGACAGGTTACCACCTAATGTCGTCCCAGGATCATCTTCATCAAGAAACCAGCATGTTACCAGTACGAGATCACAATCTTCTCCTGTCTTTACAATATCTGGTCGGTTGCTATTGAGAAGATCACCCAAACCATGATCTCATGGACAATACTCCCCCTCCACGACATGTCAGAAGTGGAATTCTCGAGAGAGACGTCCAGACGGCTACTACAACAACAACCCGTAAAAAGTAAAAAGTCGTTTTGCGAAGATGTGCTGTTCTGTCCTGTACTCGATCCAATAAAACGGACCCAAGGTGTGCATTTTTTCGTATTTGTTTTGATGGCATATAACTGTAAAATTATGTGGCTGAAAAATGTTTATTTTTGTTTGTTATTATATTCCTAACTGACCCCAAATCCCAAATGCGCTTACACACGTTTCCTGACAATGAAGTTGCCTTTGGGACGTCCTGTATGTACGTATACTCGTTGCAAAAAAAACCGACATTTGTTTTATCGCATATTTTTCCATGCATAATTATAACAAATTGTCTCAACTCTTGATAAACAGATTTGAAGTCCTTTTCCAGAAGTTACTCTGTTCTGCCGCCGGCCGCAGCCCCCAATTTTGAGTACTGGATGGGCCTGACAAAAATTACAGTTTCTGTGACTTTTTTTAACAATGAATGTCGGAAAGTTTTTGTGATGTTCAGGTTTTGTCCCAAATAGGTCCTTCGCTTTTCAACCACTACGGATGATGCTTCACAGTCCATGCTTTCGTCCGAAGACTACTACCCAGTAAAAACACCTTTCTCTCTCGGCCTCCACGAAACGACTGCTAGGTATTATTTCGTGGGAGTCAGGGCTGGATTTCCCATATGGGCAACCTGGGCTACTGCCAGGGGCGGCAGAATTTGAGGGGCGGCAAATTCTTAAATTTTTTCATTGGCCTAAAATTATGGGAAAGATGGATTTTGAAAACTCAAATATAATTGTAGAAAATAATTTGCTTTTTTAATTTATTCTAGTTAGATGAACATATTCATCTTAATACAAAACACCTAATCGCAACCTCAACTCAAATTTTAATGTGATTCCGCCTTCAAAAATTGGGACTACGCAAAATTTTGCTTGAAGCATATACTCATTCACTCTGAATGGCGTGGCGGTCTTTAGTTCATTTAGAGTAGGAGTATAAATCATTTTTGGCTTCACTTTAAACATTATGCCTGAAGCCATATTAAATGATATAAATACGCGAGTACTTGGCTGCCTGTTCCTGTTTTCAAGCCTATAAAAAAAAACGAAAAATATTTTTGGTGATACCAATCCTTTGGAAAGTTCAAAACGCCCACAGCAAGTAACTCATCACACATTTTCGTGTGTTCAATTACTTCTTAAATTTGTCCCCACATAAAATTCGCTGGGAAGCAAGGAGTTGGTTTCGGGAGATGTCCAAGTCTCGATATTATAAATGCGGCATTGGCTATCAAATTTTTGAGTTTCTATCGGGTGAATAGGTTTAACTAAATTTTTAAGAATTTTTACGCTTAAATTTTCAAATTGCAATTTTTCGTTCAGATAAAAACGGGGAACTCCACCGAAAATAAAAAATTATTTAAAATAGTTGAAATCAGGAAAATCTAAAATTTTTTAGGCACCGAATAATTTTTGCTGAATAACATCAGTAAGTGCTTTCCCAATTCGTTTTCGTTGTCTTTATCACCGAAAACAAATTAGGTCAAGGTGTGTTCAAAATTTACCGTAAGCTTTCTTAATTTTGGGTTTATTCGGTATGACGTTTTCTGGTTAAATATGATGCTAATATAGGACATTTTATTTGTTTGGGTAATTCGCAAAAATATTTCCAAAACGATCGACAAAGAAAAAAAATTAGAAAACATGAACGCATTTCTAAAGAAAGTGAAAAGCCGAATTTAATAAGAATTGTACAGTTTTCTATGTTATTGGAGTTTTAATCATTCCTAAAACAATTTTGGGAGGTGCACGGAGCACCTGGATTCCTCCCCTGGGAAGCAACATAAAAAAATTTCAAGCAAACAAAATACGCTTACTAGTAAAAAACATGAAATTTTCTATTTTTCACATACGCCCGCTAACGTTTTGCCTACATTTTATTTGTGACGTGACAACTGCTACCTTCAAGCTTATCTAGTGGTGGAGGGCGGCAAATTCGTTACGGCCCAAGGGCGCAATAGAGGCTAAATGCGGCCCTGGTGGGAGTGGATATAGCTACTGGATCTTTGTGCAGTTTTGCGCATAAACTTTGCCTTCCGGAGTTCCCGGTGCATTGCACATGCCGACCTTACTACACTGCTCATAACAAAATAAGAGCCACTTGCCTTTTTATGTTTTAAGACTACCTCCTGTTTAAAGTCAAAACCCGCATTATTTTTCACCGTTATCATTAACGGTACTTTGGTGAATCTAATGGTACCCATGAAAAGCTGCTGCCTGTCCGCTAACGGGCAGAAAGTCCTGGTAAGGGGGCTTGGCTCTTATTTGGTTGTGAATCGTATACTAACGGCTTGCCAATTACTTGCTGATGCCACTAGATTTAAGGTACTGACGTCATAGTTGCTCCTCAAGTATTCTATTCTTTCCAACGTGCTCCAAGACAAAAATGGCATTCTGGAGAATTATTCTCGTCATCTCCTTGCTTGGTCCCACCGGGCTTGCCAGCTTGTCATGGAGATGCTTATTTCTATAGAAGCCTTCGTTCTTTACTTACTTCGATCTTTACTTTACATTCCATCTTCAATGATATCAAATGTATCATACCAAACAAAATTTACGCTGCCTCATTGGACTTGTTACGCTAAGCACGGCAGACCCTAAGCGCAAATCGGCAGTGAATCGAGTTTACTAGTTGTAGTAATCCGTTGTAATCCTTTCCTACCGCTTTATTTCAAACAAGCACCGCATAGAGGAGATTGGGTGACATCACCCTTAATTTGAGAATTCTCGTAATATTTGGGACCTCCAATGTTCGGCATTAGCCTTGATATGGCTACCACTGCCTTTGCCGCTTTTTTGACGACATATATCTCAGATGGTTTCTAAAAGTCAGTTTCGATTCGCTCATTTCCTCCAGGTATTTAATTGCTGCCTTCGGGGTAATTATACTATTCCCGACTCGTATTCTTCCAGAGCTTGCTTATAAGATCCGCCTCAGTTTTATTATAGGCCAGTTCTAGCACATAACATGTAGTAACAACTTTATGCTGGTGATCGGCTCGCTTGCATAAATTTCTACGTCTGCGGGGTGTTTGGCTAATACAACCACTGCTATATCATCTTTAAATCACTGTCGCTTTTTTCGGAAATACAAAACTCCAAAATGTAATTATCCATTTATGTTCCGGAGAATGGGTCCCACGACTGAGCCCTGTGAAACACCTGCTTAGGGCCTTCGTGTGTTTCGTGTAATAAACCTCTATCAGACAGGTAGTTTGTAATCATGTTAGCCAGGTATTGGGTACTCTCAGTTTCTTTGTGTAGAGAGCTTATGTATACAGGGGCTGCGCATAAAAGCCCGCAGGGTCCACGTGGCGGGAAGGCCCACGACATTTAGGACCCAAAAGCCTTAAGAATGATTTCTCGAACCATAAATAAATCACGACTACCACAATTTTCCAAAAATTTCAATTCTTTTTCGACAAGAAGAGATACACTTTCCGAAGTCGAAACAAATGCTTTATTTATTGTGCTTTTATGCCCATATGTATCGATCTCAGCTTAATAATCGGAACAGCGTTTACGCTCAGACAATTTAATTTTATTCTAAAACTTTTGAAAATTTGTCAGACAAATTGGATGGCGCTGAAATTTTCGCATAAAAACGATCTTGCGGAATAGAACCTTAACTTGTACCAAAAATTCGGCGGATTTTACGTAAACCGTTTTCTTGCGGAATAGAGCCTTAACTTGTACCAAAAATTCGGCGGATTTTACGTAAACCGTTCTCCCCAAGACTGGAAAAACGGAAGAAAAATCCATTCGAATCATACTGTTTAGACAATTTCACCATTTAAACCATGGATAATCAATAGTCAGAACCGTGCGAACGGAGGACGTAGAATTGATACATCATTTTGCGTGGTCTCAGTGTCCAAATTTCCAAAAATGTTCGAATTGCTTTTATTGGATTTAATGAATTTTCGTCCTGTCTAAATTCAAATTCAATTTGACAGAACAAAAATTCATTAAAATGGATTCGAATTCACAGATTCGTCGTGGGTGTTCGGTCCCACAGCAGTTTATACTTCCCCTTTCCTTGGTTAGCTTTGATGGTGCATAGTAGAGACACGGTGTTCCATAAGTTAACGTCAATTTGGAACTGGATGATAGTGAACATGGGGCTAGCTATACAAAAAAAAAAAAACAAAAAAAAATGGAGTCACTCATTTTTACAGTTATACGCAATCAAAAGATAGTCGAAAAAATACTTGCCTTGTTGTAATTGTTCGCATACTGTTAATCTTAAATAACAGGCGTAACAATCCAACATTGGACTAATGCCGCAGATGTGTTGGTGGCATCCAATTTCCAAGATCTTAACTGGTTGCTTGTTGAGGTGATGAGATCAACAACACGCTCAGCAGTGTTATTTATCTCCATAAATGGGTACTCGTTTAACATCTGAGTGAGTGAGGTCATAGTCCATCACATGGGTCATGAGTTCGAAAAACACCATAAACTGAATTCGTTCACGATGAGTCCCGAACCCATGACCCTGTGCATTGAATGTGCGCGTACTAACCACTACACTAGCCAGCCTACTACATTTTACTGTAAATCTTATTTTTTTTTAATTCCATTATGCACTACAATGGGCCTGTCTGCACGCAAACAAGAACAAAGACAATAAACCGTTTTTTTTTCTTGTTCACGTGCAGACAGGCCCAATGACAACCAAATCCAACCCGAATAGTAACACATTTCGTTTGGATAGCAATCAGAAAATATAATTTACCAGGGATTTGCGACACGTAATTTTAAACGTTTGCGCATTTTGCCCAGATTTCAGAACGGTATTTTATTTGCTTTATTATTCCTAATTTTAGTCAGAACTATCTATGCACAGGTATACGGACCATCTACTACTACCGTCTAGCGACCATGTGACCTAAGTCTTTTCCCCCGTTTTCCTTACATTGTACCCAATTTGCCTCCTTTTCGCAGCTGTTTGCAATATGGCTCGTTTTGCCTTTTCGTTTATTACCTTTCCGATTTGCTGGGACATGCCTTTGCGAAGTGTCCCACTTCAAAGCATTTGAAGATTGAAGCATTTCTTTACAGACATATTCCGGAAATAAGTCCAACCAATTTTAACCTTTGCAGAATTCAGTTTTCAGACAAAACCTCAACCATACTACACCCTTTTCCCGTCGATTTGGAGAAAGCATAATATTTCACGAGGCAGGTTCAATGATATTTTTTGCTATCTCTAAAGAGAGACTGAGGGTAACAATTTGAGTGTTTCCATACGCCCTCCGCATTGATATTACTGACTGGATTTGCTAAGCAGACCTTTTCCTTGGTAGTGCTTTCGTCTATATATGGACATTCTATCAAAGTCAGCTGGGAGAGACTTCTGGCCTCCGCTTTATGGCCCAAGACATCCGAGACTTTATTTTGAATTTTGTTTGCTGCAGCACGCCCGCTAGGTTTCAACTGAAGTACTAGATCCCCTTCTGGATGCGCCTAATATGGGTAAGATTTTCCCCTAGCTCCTTTATGTTCGGGTCTGATTTGACCTTGCGCAGTATATTTCCGCGATGAGATACATATATCTCCGTCTAGGGAAATTACCACTGCGTCTGGTCTTAATTTCTGTTTTGAATGTGGTTTCTTATATGCCCTTGGCTCAGCATTAGCATTTAAAATCGTCTGAGCGTCTCCGGCTCAACCTCTGGTTTCTTCGTCGTCTGAAACCTTCCATCAGGTTTTCTCTAGTTTTGATGAATCATAATCATAACCGATGCATTCTCTCCTACATATAGGGTTTGGTTAACTTTTCTTTTTAGGAGACATGACCTTTGCCAGTTTGGGGTTGGTGTTATCCCCTCTAGCTACAGAGCTCGCTTTAATTGTAAACGAGATTGCGGAGAGGTATGGGTTTCGGCCTCTGTTTTTAAGGGAAGGTGACGCTAGATTTGGTTGCAACTGTCATTTTTCGTGCCATTTCTTCTCGAGACCTTGTGTAACCTGTTCAATTTACGTTCAACCTGAGTTCAACTTGGGTTCAACTTGAATTCAACTCGAATTCAACTCGAATTCAACTCGAATTCAACTTGAATTCAACTTTCAACTTGGGTTCAACTCACGTTCAACTTTTGTTGAACGACCCAAAAAGTGTAACTTTCAACTTGAGTGCAACTCACGTTCAACTTTTGTTGAACGACCCAAAAAGTGTAACTTTCAACTTAGGTTCAACTCACGTTCAACTTTCGTTCAACTTTTGTTGAACGACCCAAAAAGTGTAACTTTCAACTTAGGTTCAACTCACGTTCAACTTTTGTTGAACGACCCAAAAAGAGTCAAATTCATGTCTTTTGGATACGATTCAACAGATAAGAGAGATAAATATTTCCCATCCACACTTAACACGCCGAGATTCGATCTCGTGTCTCTAGATTACTAGCATCATAGAGTGTGACTTTACCAACTGAGCCATGGAGCGTGTTAAATCGAAACCATATAATAATGTATAAATCATTTCGAGGTTGCATCAGTACTGTACATTAACATTTGTTGAAAACATGAAAATGTCCCACTGAGTTGCGGACTTGTACGCAAGCTGTTTTTTCCAATCATTGGCACAGCATTCGGTTTCTTTGCCCTCTCCACATATTCCAAGATCTTTGGATAAACGAGCTTTTCTTAAAAGGGCTCTCAACAAAAGATTGTCTCGCTTCTTCATTAACACCTGTTGCATTATGCCCTAGAAAAGTCAGTTGCTGTGGACGATATCGACAACAGTGAGGCCGCTAGCTCTGTTCCACAGCCGGCGGTATTAGGTTTCTGAGGCCCTGCACTGTAAGATTTATCAAGTATCAACTACTTGATAAATCTTTTTTAGTTTGTTATTCTGTTCCTGAGTTCGGAAGCTAGCGACCAAGCACCCCCTTGACCATCGGCACTAGCTGTTCCATGTTGGAATTAGATGGATTTTTCTTTTAATTTTTTTTTTAGCTTCGTAATTTTGAGTAGCTCAGAGGCTTATATATGTTCAGGAGAATTTCTTTCCATCAGCCCCATGAAACAGTTGAACTGAGTGTGACCATATACCGAAAGCTGATACTATTGACAAAAGTAAAGACGAAAGTAGACAACTATGTGTTATATTTGATCGTGTCTTTGAATGCTCCAAGTGTCTTAGAAAAATATTCTAACATAAACTATTTCGGTTGTGAATGGTGTGCAAGGCATTTCAGATTAATTAAGTGTTCCCCAAAAATGTTGAACGAAAAAACAACGGCAACGGTTTGTATTATAAAATATTTTCTTGTATATTTCTCATCATTTTTAGATTTTTAATACAATATTTTTAAAATTACAAAATATATCACTGTATACGAAACTAAAAAAAATACACATACAAATATTAAGTAATTAGTGTAAGCATGAAAATTACGGTTCACATTCAAAGATAAATTAGCGCTTCTTACAACAATTAGAATTTAGAGTTCTCTCATTCATATTTACTTTGGAATATATTTCACGCGAAAATTACGACAAAAAGCAAAAGTTCCCAGTCAGTTTACTTTTCGTTTGCACTCTGCAAATGTGCTGGATATGTAATGTATACAAAACAGTATTGTTCAATGAATGACAACTTGTTAACGGGTGCTATTCTTTGTGATGATGAAAATACAACAGTCAATTTTAACAATGTAACGATGTATGTATTGTATATGTAATGAATGTGTGTGAATGGAAAAGAAGTATAAAAGCCATCGTGGCCATCGAGGCAGCGAGTTTACATATTATGTTAAGTATACAAATCTAATTCTACTGGCATGACAATGAAGTTTTTTTGTAGTCCCTATGGATTCTTCTCTATGCGTTCAAATGTATCGCTCTATTTGTTTTTCTTCTTCTCTTTCTTGCTATCGACATGATTATGCTCGTCATTCGAGTGATTGTCATCATCTTCTGTTGTCGGTTCGGCCGAACCTCGATCATCATCCGGTTGAATTAATTCAACGGCACAACGACGTGGAAACCATCCACGTGGCATTCTTTTTGGCAATATCGTTGCATCCGCCGATTTGTTCTTATCGTCAGCCGCCGAATGTTGCCCGGGACTTTCTTGTTCGCCAAAAAGCCAATGTTTTCGCCATCGTGTCACTCGAACGGTATCGCCAATGGCCAGTTTTATTCGTGGCTCGTCTGTGCAAGGTGGCGCCAGGCACACTTTAAAACCTTGCGAAAATAGTGGAATATAACTGCCCGTGGCGGGACGTATGATTTTATAGACTCGGGTGCGTGCACGTTTTTCGACTTTTTGTGCAATTTGTTCGCACTGAAAGAGGAAAGGACAAACAGAAAGCGATTACACATTGGTTAATTGTTGATATTCGCCATTTGCCATACAATAATCACAGAGGGTAAAAAAAAAAACAATTTTGAATAGAGGGAAATTTAAAATGACATCCTGAGTACGAAAAACTCACCGTCAACGTATACTGATCGCAACCATCTCTCACTGCCCAGTTTATCCCATCGCCTATCGGGGCACAAGTCAAACTCAAAACTTGCGCAAAATTTTTGGATATTCCCAAGTCGTAGGGATACACGAATTGTTCATCCGTACCCTCGCGTCTGTATTGGGCTTTTTCTAAAATCCAATCTTCGATGCCTGTTCGATTTCTCATGATAGCGCGAATCTGAAAAATATTTTTGTCCTTATTCGCTGGTTACTTGCTAATAGGAAATGTATAAAATAAATAACAGGCGCGACAATCCAACATTGGACTAAGGCCGCAGGATGTGTTATAGTGGCATCCTATTTCCAAGATCTTATCTATTTTTTTTTGTTGACGTAATGAGATCAGCATCACGCTCAGCAGTGTTATTTATCCCCATAAATGGGGATTTAAACATCTGAGTGAGATCATAGTCCGTCACAAGCTCGTGAGTTCGAAAAACACAATGATCCACGGTAAGATTCGAACTCATGACCCTGTGCACCGAAGGTGCGCGCACTAACCGCTAGACCAGCCAGACTACTGAATATGAAATGTATAGCTTACCTGAAAATAAAGTAACATTCCCACGGCAATAACTACACCGACAGCTAATCCTAAACTGAAGATGCAGAGTATTAGGCTCCATAGCCCGAAATGGACGGTTGCATATTGTGGTTGTCCGTGGTAGATGTACCACTGACGATGAATTCCGCGATAAAATGATCCGATCAGAATGAAAGAGGCTTGCATCGATCCTATAACAGCGAATGCCAAAAAGCTGGTGAAGTAGGCGTGATTGGCCCATCCAACGCAATTGTTGATCCACGGACAGTGGTGATCCATTTTCTTTACACAGCGATTGCCTGTCAAGAGTGATATTAGAATTTTTAAAGTTTCCTAATTTTATCTTCACCCAGTTGCACCGATTTGATACGAGATGAATTAGCTCCTCTAGTTCATTCCAAATACTTACATTTTCTGCAATGATGCGACCGTGGTGCCTTGTAGCCTTCACATATGTTACAATACTGCAAATACTGCTCATCTTCCTCTTTCTGGAAAAATAAAATACCAAAGTGAAAATCCCTGTTGCGACAATCAACATTCAATTACAGTCTTGATATTTACAAACTATCAACACCCCGGGAAAATCTCTTCAATCAAATTCCGAAAAAAAGCAGTCCGACGAAAAGCTTGCTTGTCTACACATTCAATTAGACGCCGCCGGCGGCCGCCGGTCATGAGATATTTATCGTAGATCCTGTGCAATAGTAAATTGAGTTCCTTAAAGTCCACCCGGAAATCCAATTTGCATGCTTAATTAACTGCTTGCATGTTTAGGGTGGAAAGAACCACCCTCTCTGCTCGCAAGTCAGCTGTAAGCTCGCAATATTGTCAACGTTGGGTGCTTACTTACCAGAATGGTCTGGTCAAGTGCTTGTACTTTGTGTATCCTGGCTGACCCAAGTTGACTGTTCTCATAAATTGGCTTGTACTTGGCTCTTTTGTGACTTGAAGTCGGTAGGATTGGTCGCGTTGCCAATTTGCATATTCAGTTATTGATTGCATACTTTTGTGAGCCATGAGCCACACATTCACACGACTCATTTTGTCGCTGTAAAAGTGTATGGAACGTATTTTCTTTATCATATGTGCAATAGCGAGGCTATCGTTGTTTAATGATGTCGTTAAATGTAATTATGGTCGTTGTTATTGAACGAAGATGATGTATGAGCTGTGAGCTGGGGGCTACAGACGGTAAGAGAGGAGGACAAACTATTTGACCTAGTTATAGAGTTTATTGTTGAAAATTGGTGCAAATTTATGATGAAATTTCCATGAAAATTAGAATGAAAAATCCGTTTTGATTTAATTATAGGATAGTGTCACGTAACCCAACCGAACTGAAAACATAAATTAAATACAAATTAAAAAAAATGATTTTCATGATTTAATTAAAACAGAACTCTGCAGAGTGCTCTGCGACCAACTAGTGACTAGTTCGAGATAAGTGTGTTTAAACTTCTAACCCATAAGGCTTAGATGTCCTGGTGAATTCCTAGGAACATGTTGATGTGGTTAAAGTTGTGGAAAAGGCGGAAACAGGTTGATTTTTCATTCTTTCTTTTCGCGGCGCATGGCTATGCCTAGTCCGAGAGCCCTTGTAAAATCCACATTGTCTTTGAAACATGATTCAAATTAGTGCGCCTCAAAATATGTTCGGTAAACCAATTCATAATTAATAATTTTCATGTGTGTCTACTTTTATCATATTTTCGATCATTAAACTCTATGAAGCAATTTCAAGGTATGGTCAACTGAAGACTGAGCCTTGGAAGAACTTGAAACTCTGAATATACGAGTTTAGGAAAACACTCTACACGTGTTGTTTTGTAAGGCCGTCCATTCAAAAGGTTCATCTCTGCAAAGCCCTAGTCCTATAGCTTTCACCAGATAATCCGTACCGTTATGAAAAAAAAAAACGATTTGGCTCTTTAAATGAATACTTAAGGGTGAATTCCTAAATTTGCCAACCACTGCACTACATAATAAGCTGGTGAACACTGTGATCAGTTTGGTTTGCTATTAAGCTGTATAGTTTGACCCCCGTACGTTCGATATTTAGCCAGATAATAGCACTTTTGTGTTTGACAATAATCGTTCATTTGCGATAACTCGGGGCAACTTGGACCGATCTTTCAGAAATTTGGCAGGCTTGTAAAGCTACTTGGCGTTCACATATTCCTATAATTTCAACGTCCATAACTCGGAAATTCGTGACGCGCAGACTGTACTGCCCATATTTGGTGGAAATTTCAAGGCTCTAGCTGCCAAGGTTCAGAAGTTAGGAAGCTTAGCTGGAAACCTAAGATTCAAGAGAGGGTAAATAAAGCAACTATAGCACTCTATTCGTGCAGGAAAGCAATAGGAAAAAGTTGGGGCCTGCAACCAAAAACATTGCATTGGATCTACATTGCTATCGTACGACCCATTCTACTGTACGGTGTATGCGTATGGTGGTCGGCACTCAGTAAAACAACTTATTATAACTTGCTGACGAAAGTACAAAGAATGGCTTCTATTGTCATAACTGGAGCACTTCGAACTACTCCTTCCGCTGGCCTTGACGCTGTGCTCAATCTGCTACCGCTAGATCTATTCGGCCAACAAATGGCTGCTAACACGGCACTACGCTTACGTGAAACAAGTCAGTGGCAAACCCTGGAGTACGGTCACTCAACGATTCTACAAAATTTTAACCTCCCGTCTGAGACTGACTACACTAGTCCCAAGTATGCTTTTGACAAAAACTATGTTTGTCTAATTCCGTCGAGGGATCACTCGAATAACAATACACCCCTGGCTACGGGGTCGTTGATTTTTTACACTGATGGTTCTAAGTCGGATGAAAGAGTCGATATTGGAGTCCACTCGGACGGACTGGACATTAACTTGACAAACTGTCTACATGGCCACTGTAGTGTCCTTCAAGCGGAAATTGCAATGAAATGCAATTATGGAAGTCCTAACCTGGTTGGAAAATCATATAGTCACGATGAAGGATGTTATCATATACACTGACAGTCAGGCGGCAATCCGATCACTCGAATCTGTCCTGACTACATCCAAAACTGTTGATAGTTGCCGCTCAGCTCTAAGAGTGATGGGTCAATTTTTCAACATCGTTTTCTGCTGGGTACCCAGTCACAGTGGATTTGAAGGGAACTTTAATGCGGACCGTCCCGCTCGTAATGCGACTTCTATAGCCTTAGACGCCGACCGAAACAAGCTGAAAGCCCCAATCGCTTCTTGTAAACTGGCAATACAAAAAACCGCGATGCACAGAGTTAATGCAAGATGGTTTAGCGGTACTACATGTACTACAACAAGATTGATTTGGCCACGACTTGACGCAGCCAGGTCTATTATTCTTCTGTCAATAGACAGGAAACATATCGGCAAGTTTGTCGGGACCATAACGGGACACTGGCCTATCGGGGAGCACGCCATGCGGCTCAAAATTCCCCATAACGACTTCTGTCGCAGTTGCGATGACGAAGAAGAGGAAGAAAGTGTACATCATTTTCTCTGTCATTGCCCGGACCTGGCCGAGAAACGTAGACGTTTTCTTGGCTCAATGTATTTTTATGATACAGATGATCTGCGTGATGTGAGCCCACTATTGCTCAACAAATATATTGCCAGCACGGGCTGGTTCTCGGCTTAGGCGTCAACTGTACGGACGTTTCAATCGGTGGTATCACAATGGACCTATTTGTGGTCTAAGTGTGCTAAGTGTTTGATTACTTAGCGATCCCTTTACCTAACCTAACCTACAACAGTCGAAAGATGCAGCTTTAATTTATTTTTCGTGTCACAAAACGATAGATAAACCAGCTACTGTACGCCATCCGATTCCCCTGTCAACCTCTGTAGGAAAATGCATACTAAAGAAAGGACATTGCGAGGTTTTCCAGATAAAGTTTTTTTTTCACAATGTGTCCTTTGAATCAATTAGAATGGCGCCCAGGTGACCGACATGACAACACTAATATAACCATGGATGAATGGATACTCTCCTCCAGAAACATCGCAACCAGGATAAACCACCCTTCCATCGCTCTGGAAGTTTTTCTCGGAGTCCACTCAACAGCTATATTTAACTAGTTTCGGCGCTGCCCCGTTGCAGCACATGCACCTGTCACACTGTTCCTGTACAATTATTAGGGCTCGTGGGCAACAAGCCTAGGGTTATTTAAATAATTCGCAACATTTTTGACATTATAAGGTTGAACGGAACTCTATTGCGCATATGTATAAATTTACCTTACCTAAAAAATTAACGCATTACAAACAACAGTCAAAAACTATGAAAAGTATGCTTGGGCTCGCGTCGAGCGACTTTTGCTTTCTCTTTGCACGGTTCTGAGAAAAGCGGGGGGTTAGTATGGTTGAGAATTTATTTAGCAAGCTTCAAAACAATCTACTTCCAACCACATCGTCACTGTGATTGTAGCGCTACCGACTGGCCGAAGAAATTGTCCCTTGGAATGTTGCTACTTCGATGCGACCAACCAGCCCGGTAGACTCATAATTTTCTCGGAAGCATTGCAAAGTCGAGAAACAGATGACACTGATGTGACGTTATGTAACGGGGTATTGTGAATATCAGATCAATATTTTAATCTCGCTATTTGGTTAAACGTGGACATCTCTGAGAGTCAGTGTTCAACTATATCAGAGTAGTAGTTAAGACCACAGAAATAAGAAGGTTAAATCCAAAATAAGGTTTCACTGAAGTTCGCCCTAGAACAGTGGTTTCCAGCTTGTAAATCTAAATATCTGCGTGGCAGTTAATCTGAAAATTAATCGCAACGAACCATCATTTGTGTCGGTAAAAATAATCGATCGGCTTCTTCTACTGCCTGCAAGCAACGCCGTCTAGATATTAAGGCCGCAATGTAGAATCTTAGACGTCAAAACCAGCTTATAGTTTTAGGTTATGTTTGCCAATGTTGCACTGTTTTGTTTTTGCTTTTTATTACGTCACTACTTGTTTTTGTTGTTTGTTCGTGTAAATAAAAAATTTAAGAGCTAAACTATGACGGCATTGTCCAGCTGAGTTGCGGCTATGATATATCTAGATGGCGTTGCTGCAAGGTCTAATCAGCTGATGTAAGAGAATGCCATTTGAATCCAGTGCCAATCTCAATTTTTATCTTGATGCGTACTTTGCAACGCTTTTCGTTCAGTTGATGAAAAACTCTCTTCGTGTAAAGAGTTCTACCCAAAACTAGATGATTAAAAGTGCACGTTCTATCGATCCACCATGTATTTCGAGGTAAATGCTAACATTTCGTTAAACTTTAAGGTAAGTTGTCCTCGACGCGGCCGCACGGCCGCACGACAGCGACTCGCTAATTCCATATTAAAACTTGTTTCTCTCTCATTTTAAAAACGAGTTTTTATATGGAATGAGCGAGTCGCTGTCGTGCAGTCGTGTCGAGGAAAATGTACCTTTATGTTGCTCGGGCGACTTTTGTGATTATCGCTGAGCGAATGCTCCAGAACTAAGAAAAGTGTAAAGGTTTGTGTTCGTAGAGGCGACTCTTGCGATGATCGATCGAAGTTAAACCACCTGTTTTGAGCACTATATGAGTATACATATTTTCTATACAGACATGTTCCTTTAGTTGAAAGTTAATATGTACTAGGAAAATAGCACCATTCAAGAAATATGCAAATATTGCTTGAAATTGAATGCAGAACTACGATCGCTGAGCGATCATCCCATGAATTGTCTCTACGAACACGTACCTTTATAAACGCTCCGCGATCATCGCGTGAGTCGCCTCGTACTGAGTACTTTTTGCATGCAACTTAGACTTGTGTCGCTTCACACATACATAGATTTGATATTGGGAGCAAAGCTTTATACAAAGTGTATGCAAATAACGCTCCCGAACGCTCCCGGAGGTACAATCATCGCTCAGCGTTCATCGCGCGAGCCGCTTCGAGCAACACAACCCTTTAAACGCAATACCTACATATTGTTCCAACAACTTCTTATTGTCATAACTTTACGACTGGTTTTCCCTAAATTTACAGGTAAATTTATTAACATTTTCCATTAATGAACCTTTGTCAGGGAAAATGAATCTTAACTGGAAACTATCACATAGGTGAGTAACAAGTATATGCCAAAATGTCATGCAAAGTTTACCATATATAATAGACAGCAGTTATCGCATGATATTGTTGATGTAAATATCTGTGGAACAATGACACGACACACATACATACACAACTGCATATAGTTGAAACCTGCAATTTTCAATTAAGTACATATGATACAATTAAAAGAAAAACACGAAATGTAGTAAAACGAAAATTTTAGGTTGGACAATAGCCATTAAGATTCTTAAAACATACGTGACACTTAGCGTGCTGTCAAAGGACTTTACAAATTCAAAATTGGATCTAGGTTGATGATTAATTAAGGAAAAAAAAGTTCTGATTTTAAAAAATTGAGCTTTTTTGATTTCGTTGCGTTAGATTTTGAGAGAAATCCTGCACATCAATGATTGCGATAACGCACAATTTTTAATGTTTTTTTTTCATTAAACATATTTTTATGCTTGAACCATATTTTTTCGAATTAAGAAATTGGCTGTTGCTTCAGGTTAGCATTTGTATGAAAATTGCCCTGTATAGTGTAAGTTACCAGCTGTAACAAACATGGCCAATGTTAGTTTCACAAAAAAACAATGTTTTCACTTGCGTTTTACAGGAAAAATATCCTTTAAAAACAACTGAACTGGAAAATAGCTGGAAATGATGGAAATCGTATTAGACGCATTTCGGAAGGCTCGTTAAAACTGGATGGATTACTATTCGGGTTTAAGTCTAATCTGGATGTGTCTTTGGGTTAGATAAGCTGACCAGACGTACAGCATTTTGCTGTACAGTACAGCATTTTCACCTGTCGTACAGCATTGGGAAATGTACAGCAAAATGTATAGCATTTCCAATGCCACCTAATTCACTACATTAGCGGTCGACAAAGGGCGCCTGGGAGCCACATGCGCCTCTTTATCTCATTTAGTGTGCTTTAATGACTCGAAGCATTTTCAAACTCTCGCACAAATTATTCTAAAAAAAAACACAATATTTACCGTTATCTGCTTAAAATATGTAGGCCCGAATGACCATGGTACATAGTGTAAAAGTCATAGCCCATGCCCCACTATCTGTTTGGTTCTTTTTTTTTTTTGTAGAAATTCCCAGAGTCAAGGAACTCACAAAGTTTCGAATCGGCATCAATAAGTAATATGTATAAATTTTAGCAGCTGCTTTCCGTGTTGTTTTTTAAGGCCGCCCATTATAAATTAGATTTTAAAAATAAAGCATGATTCAATTTTGCTGTTGTTGTAGCTTTCCTAGTGATTTTTAGGGTTTTTTAGATTTTTCCAAAAACCCTTATGAAATCGATTTTGTCCGTCCGTCTGTCCGTCCGTCTGTTCACTAAATAACTCGCGAACGGCTTAACCGATCGTCATGAAATTTGGTAGGAATGTGTAGAATGGTAACAGTCTTTGGCACGAAATACTTAAAAGTTGGTAGGACAAAAATAACAGGGTGTCCCGGACATTTGAAAATTTGTTCACTAAATAACTCCCGAACGGCTTAACAGATCGTCATGAAATTTGGTAGGAATGTGTAGAATGGTGACAGTCCTTGGCATGAAATACTTGAAAATTGGTATGGCAAATATAACAGGGTGTCCCGGACATTTACAAATTTGTTCACTAAATACCTCGCGAACGGCTTAACCAATCGTCATGTATTTTAGTAGGAATGTGTAGAATAGTAACAGTCTTTGGCACGAAATACTTAGAAGTTAGTAGGGCAAAGATAACAGGGTGTCAAAAAAAAAATTTGTTCACTAACTGATCGTTATGAAATTTGGTAGGAATGTGTAGAATCGTAAGAGTCTTTAGCACGAAATACTTAGACGTTTGTAGGACACAGCTAACAGGGTGTCCCGGAGATTTTAAAAAGTCGACTTTTTTAGTTTTTATCGGACATGGATGTATGGGTACTCAAATCAAAGAACTCGATGGGTACATTTCATATCAGTCGCTTTTTTCCAGTTTGGAGTAATGGTAACGGAGTTACAGCTAATAAATGCAGTTAATATATGTATCCATGATACATAGTAAATCTATTTTTGGGTTGGTCTAATTAAAAAGTGTTCATTCTGGAACGCGTTTATTTAGACCAATCCAAAAATAGATTTACGAGAAGCATTTCATTAATATTGTGCATAATTCTTATTTATTACCTATAAAATATATGTGCAAAATTATTCACTATGTGTGTATCCAAAATCTAAAAAACCCTCGTATTGCGGGTGCAGCCCTCTGTACGCCGGTATTTTTATGTCTCTTGAATCGATCGAGCCTGACAATTTATTGAAAAAAAACATGCCCTCCCGCCCCAACGACCTCTATATCGGCCGTTTCATCCTCGCTCTATAAAAAAAAAATTCGTAAAATTGCCCTTGGTACCCCTTATGGAATTTTATTGGTCTTGGGTAGCATCTTGGAACGGCTGTAAAATTCGAACGTTCAGCAAAATGTGCACTCCAAAATCCTCTACATCGGCTGCTTCATCCCTGCTCCATAGAAAAATGTAAAAAAAATAGACCCCCATTGTCCTTGGCACCCTCTATAGAATTTTATTGGTTTGGATTGCATCTTTGAACGGCTGTAAAAGATTTGAGCTGGCGATCGAGATGCCGGTGCTGGGTTCTAAAACTCCAGCTCCTCTTTCAAATTCATCATTCAAGTACTACTGGGAATAAGTTACCATTGTCTGAACTGCCACCCCGCAGGGGGGTCGGTGTCCTTGTGACATCAGCCAGAAATGGCTGTATGTAGTGGGACAAAGATCTTTGGTGAGCTGCGCCACCACGGACCTAGCAGCGCAAGGGGGCCCTGGTACAGTTGATACGCCATGGCTCCTGAGTTATGTACGGGTGGCTCATGGCGTGACCTACCTCCTCCCATGACTTACGGGAGGGATGTCACTAAAGGCCAAGCACGATTATGGTGTCCTCTGGTGGGGGAGTGCATTGTATGGTAAATCGTGTGAGCTTCGGAGTTGACGGCTTCGTATGACCCGAGTCCCGAAGGGGCTAGATAGGGAGAACGGCCTTGGTGGTAAATGCCTACGCGCCTATATCTAACTAGTTTGTGGATTGATGACCACACTGGCCGAGTCGCATTGCTGACTAGTAAACTGAAGGGGCCACCTGGATGTGAAAAGCAGAGCTACGAGTCTGCATAGGCTCGTAGTCACAGGTCCAACGAGCCTCGGATGTGCGCATCTGAATTCTTACGTGAGGCTTAACCAATAGGGGGCCGAAGGAGGATCACACCTGCTATAGAGAAGTCTATAGCGAATAGTGAACTACGGGGATGGGTGTGCCCAGGGGACCATGGTCCTTTCCCATCAAGGAGTTGGTTTCGTAGTGGCTGGAGGTTGTTACCCAAGTAATCCAGCTTGTGATGCAACCCCGGGATCGGGTTCCTGAAGGTGAGTGCATTCGCCGGATGGAGAAATCCCCGTCTGGCAACAACATCGTGTCAGTAAAAAGCCGAAGGTCCAAACACTTCGAGGGACCGGGAGATAAAGGCCGAAAGGCTAGGTGCTCCCCTGACGGTATACCTGTAGATGGTTAGCTTGCTTGTCTGAACTGCCAGTATATACTGCTCAAAACAAAATAAGGGCCACTAATAATTTTCTGATTATTTTTCTGTGGGAAAGGAAAATCATAGTTTTGTTGGTCTAATTTAATAAAACAATATGTTTTTCATTAAATATAATGAATTTTATTGAATTTTTACTAAAAAAGCATTTTTTTCGGATTGCTTAATTTTGCGGTCATGTAATCGTAACAATAACAATTAATTTGTATGTCGGCCTGAACCGTGACGACGGAAGACACTTCCTGTCTCCTGGATAACGGTTCCAAAGATTTTGAATGGCTCTTCGCGAATACCCTAATTGCAGGGCCACAGAACGTTGCGAACGACCTTCCTCTAACATTTCTAAGGCTCTGGACGAAGCATTTAAATTTAAATGGCGCCGAATTGCTGGCATTTTGTATTTTACAGATTCCTCCTTATCTTTAAAAGTGCAACAACTAATGTTGCAGTTAAAGAACTTGGCGAAAACTAATTCTTAATCAAAATGAAAAATAAACAAAACTACCAAATGTATGACTCGTGACCCCAAAAGAGCTGTTTAAGCCAGTTCCGTTAAAGGTAATGTTGACGAATCATACTGTGATAACTCACATCACATTCAGCTACAGAATGGCATTTTTGAAATTACATATTTATCACACTAAAAATTCGCCAAAAGACGTTGTTCAAGTCAACGGACATTAGTGGCCCTTATTTTGTTTTGAGCAGTATATTTATATGATCTGACCCGCTAATACGTCTTGTAACAAAAATTTAATATGCCCACCATGCAGGTTAGGCGTTGTAATTTGTGATACATGGTGGAATTTTTTTTGGTAAGTAAGAGTATAGTGGTTTCAGATACAACATAAACTAAATTCTGATCACTACTTTAACCGATTTGAAATTAGCCAGCGCAAAAATGTCCTAATTGGCTTCCTTTGGGTTCCAGGAAAATGCCATTAAAATTACATGGAATCGAATGCTGGTCAAAGATCAATGTTGCTTTAGAATTTCAAGGGGAACATTGAGGACTTCAGGGCACCCTTATGGGTCCAGTTTACTACAACAGAACCTTGCCTTCACAAGGCTCGCCACACATTTCCTAGCTCAATTCTGTTATTAGAAATTAGAATATTGTTAACTGTGGAAACTATTTTCGGCATTGCTCCATTGCAGCCCACTCCCACTGCTCATGTACAATTATTATGATTGAAGGGCTGGATGGGGCATGTTAGTATGGTTCAGTATCTGTCATCTTATCCCAACCCTAAGTGCAGGCACAAACTATGATGGTTGGGAATCACTTCTACAAAAATATTTCGATTTTTGGAAGAAATTGCCTTTGCGAGTATTATTAACAAACCCTGCTGTTCTTGAGAACTATATAATCACCGAATGTCCTGTATGCCGGATTAGCCTAAGTTATGTGTTTGCTAAAACGCTATGCTCTGAAGGCAGCAAATCGATCTTCGACGCATGCATGCAAAATAAATTTACGGTTATTGGAACCTTTTTCCCACTTCTTGGAACTTCTGTAACAGATTTTACAGATTTTTTTCGGGAATGTCCCAAGGTTATTTCTCACAATTGAGTTTTCGCCATTATTCGGCAAGGTAGTTTCCTCTAAATCTCACGTTTCAGCTCTTTGGTTATAGGGCAAAAATGAAAAAGAACGAATATTTCTTATTAAACAATTGAAGGCTTTCTCATCAATTGGACGGCATGCATGCCATTCCTTACTCAAATCTGATTCCATGGAGACGAACACTATTATTTTCAAGAATCGCCATATATGAACTCATATTTTTCTTTAGACTTCTTACTAGCTTAAACAGTTAACTTCTGTAAAACTTTCCCATGAATAGATGCACATTGCGCACAATAGTCCCAATAGCTGTAATGACTTATTGCAAAATTTAAAGAGATTAATTCTCTAAACTAGTCATTTCAACTGAGGATTGATTTTTAGAGGCCAGCAAAAAGTTAAAACGTGTGTATTATCCTTTTACTAAGATCTAAACTCCTTCAATAATTTCCCGCTTATTTTGAGTGACCCTCTTTTTTCAAACTACACCCATGTGAATGGGTACTTCCATGAAAATTAAGCAATTCGACATTATGGTACGTTACGTTGGTTTGAAGAAATTGGCCGCCAGGATTTTTTTGTATGTATGCTCCTTGTATGTACCATTGCGAATGTTGTGAAAATCTGAGGAGGGGCATGTTTTGGTCAATTATTGTCTGTACAGCATTGGTCCCACAGGGATCTGGTCACCTTAGGTTAGGATTTCCATCAAAACCATGTAGGCTAGCTCTCCCTCCATCTTTACAACCAGTTTTCAGAACCATATTTATTGAATACCATAAAAAATTATTTTTTTTCTAAAATTTTTCAAGGTATTTATAGTAATTTCTCATATTTCTTATGGCTAAGACATAAAAATGCATGGAAAGTCGCTGGTGATTGTAACTTGACTGTCGGTTGGAAAACGAAATGAAACCGTCATAATTCTTAAAATTTAAGGTACGTTTTCCTCGGTATGGCTCCAGCGGCTCTAGCGACTCGCGCATTGCACATTGCATATAAAAACTCGTTTTTAGTTGATAATAATGGCTTGGCATAGCTCTACAATGAAAATTATCGTCGAATGAACCGCGCGGCTCTTGTTGTATATAATGCCCGCATGAGTGGTGAACGTGGTGCACTCGCTTGTTTGTAGGCTTCGGGCGACGGCTGCTTGGGGTAGGGAACTTGCTCTAGAGCCGCTGGAGTCGCTAGAGTAGCTGCGGCTACGTCGAGGACAAGGTATACCTTTAGACTGAATTTTCAATAACACCATAAAATACAATCACTCATACTTTCGCTATGTAACAAAAAATATCAAAACTACACGATCGATATAGAAACCAATCAAATATGTATTCAAATTTACCAGACACTTTTATGATTTCAGCATTATACTAATTATGCGCGCAGTAACCCATTTCGCTTGACTGGGACTCAGCGACTCTATGTTCGCTCTTCCAAACAACATTGCGTGCAAACTCTATTTTCCCGTCGACATAAATTTAAGAAAATATGCTGGATAATGTCATATGTTACGACAACAACTCAACAAAATATAAATACAAAAACGTCCGGAATAGAAAAGTCAGGAATTTCATGGGGTGGATAACAATGGCCATTGGTTGACTATGAAGCGAGAATGAGCAACGGAAAACTATTATTTAAATGAACAAATGCCTGTACTGGATAGTGTGTGCAGTTTAATTAGAGATAGGTATAATTCCTGCCTCGTGCAATCTAAACAAACTGCTCATCTGAATTATTGGTGCTAGATGTGTGATGTGTCTTCTAGGCTAGAGAAATCGGGACACACAGTCTGACTCAGGTTTGCGAATGAGTTGAAATAAAGGGAGCGAGAGTGCTAACACGTAATTTGGACGTCTGGTGTCGTTCTATAACAACGTTAGCATGGTCGTGTATTTGACAAAAATAGGCTTCATTTACTATTGCGGGGTGTGGTTCATTATCATAGAATAGCAACTAGAATGGCATTATCCTGTTTGTTGTGGTACAAATGAGGGTTGTACTATATGTACGATGTTGTACACGTGGAATGTGAATGAATAATAAATTGGCACCACACGTAATAGTGTTAAGCAATTTGTAAATTACTGAATGTTTTATTTGAATTGCTTATTGCCGTATTCCAGTCCTATTTGATATTATTCACGTTATTATGCTAAAAACAAGTCCATCGCTTTCATAATTTCATTATTTCTCTGGAAACAATGCGTAAAAGTTTGAAATTTTTTTAGAAATATTGTCTTAGGGATTTAAGAGTTATCGGAAAATGTTGATAAGAAAAACAGAAAATTTGTATGTCATCCACTATACTGAATATTACCTTCCTTCTGACATTGTTTTGAGGTTTTCCCCAAAGTAACTCTAGGGTTTCCGCGATTTGAAAAATAATAGTTGAACTTCCCGAAACGGCTTTGACCGATTTTAATGAAAATACAATTTATAAAGTATATTTCATACCGTTACGTGCCCTCCCCCATCTGTTTTTTTTTAATATTGAATTTATAATCTTTCAAATACCCTAACAAAACATATTAAATTATCCGCTTTGTTGGGGAATTTGAATGCCAGATGCTAGCGGAACGAGCCCAAGATGGGAGAGCGATCGAAGCGACCTCTTATGGATGCCACAGATTTTCCGACCGATTGAAGAGATTTTTTGATTGCGAATCGAATTCAATTTTTTTTTATTTGATGCGTGGAACATATTGCCATGCAATTTTTCGGACAATCTGCCATGACAATCATGTGTTTTCAGTTGTTGAGTTTTTGACATAAACCTGTGGTCATTCTTCATGCTGTGGTTCAGGCAGTCCTTCTACATACAGTGAGAATCAAAAGTGAAGGCACACTTTGAAATATGACCTTTGACTCAAAATATATCTGTAAGTTTCAAGAATTGAAAAGAGCTTAATGTCTCAAATCAAAGCTTTATTAATTGTAAATAAATTAACAAATGTTCATAAGAATTCGAACAGTAATTAACAAATTGCAAATAAAAATATGAAAATGGTGCAATTTTTAAGAATCAAAAGTAATGGCACACGTTGTTTTTATTATAGGAAAAAAAGGACTATGCTTAAAACAAATATTATGTCGGTCAACCTTTTGCTTTTATTACAGCCTGTAATCGTCTTGGCATAGACTCTGCAAGATTCATGGCTACTCCTTGCGGTATACTAGCCCATTCTTCAAGTAGAGCGCGCTTCAAATCTTCTTTGTTGAAAATTTGTCTCTTCCGAACACGCTGATCCAAAATTTTCCATAAATGTTCGATGGGATTCAGGTCTGGAGACTGAGGAGGATGATCAAGTTGCTTTGGTGTCCTGTACAATAGCCATTCTCTTACCAGACGGGAGGTATGTTTCGGATCATTGTCCTGTTGGAAGATCCAAGTCCTAGGTAACTCGAGTTTTTGACCACTAGGAGCTAAATTTTCCTGCAATATTGATAAATATTGCTCCTTTTTCATAGTGCTATCTATGAACATGAGATTTCCTGCCCCTGCCGCCAACATACACCCCCACACCTTAACTGAACCTCCCCCCATGCTTTACTGTCGATGTAATGTTTTTTTCTTCAAACTCGGAATTTTTGTTTCGCCAAATTTTTGAGCCTTTTTTAGCGCCAAAAATCTGAAATTTGCTTTCATCGCTAAATTCAGTCCGCCAGAAGTCATTTCCACAATTTCCATACTTTTTTGCATACTGTCTCCTCTTCTTTTTGTTTTTATCCGAAATAAAAGGATTCTTTCTTGGGGCTCGTCCTGCAAGCCATTAGCATTTAATGCCTGACGGATCGTTAACGCACTTATTAGCTGGCCGAAATTACGGGTAATATTTTCAGCAATTTTTACAGCACTTGCCCTCGGATTAACTTTCACTTCCTTAACA